>JABUQX010063486.1:30000-35000 GCA_015478945.1 Trachelipus rathkii | reverse complement strand
TCGGCGCTCGAGGTCTACTGGCGATATACTTTCCTATCTTACTGATTTATGGTTTTCCGCTCTTAGGAACTACGGGGAGACTTGCGTGGTGGCGCTTGACATATCCAAAGCATTTGACCGGGTATGGCACGCGTCACTGCTCTCCAAGCTCCCCTCCTTTGGGTTTCCTCCTTCTCTTTGCTTACTTATGTCTAGTTTTCTTTCAAATCGCTCAATATCGGCTGTTGTTGATGGGCGACTTCTTCTTCCTTTTCTGTCAATAGTGGTGTTCCTCAGGGTTCTGTCTTATCTCCTACTTTATTCCTGCTTTTCATTAATGATCTTCTCACCTGTGCATCTAACTATTCACTCCTTATGCCGATGACCGACCCTTCATTCTTCAACTGATTTCAATTCTGCTCATTCTTTTACTTCTAGAATTTGCCTCTCTCGTCTTAATCTTTCGATTCTATTCTCGCTGATCTGGATAGAATTTCAGGTGGGGGGGGTTGTCTGAACCTTGTGAAATTCAATTCTTCAAAACTCAACTTCTACAATCTCCTCTCTAAGACACCTTCTAACTTTCCTATCTCTTTCGACGGTTCTCGTCTCTCCTGTTGACAATATAAACATCCTTGGCCTTAACATAAACAAAAAATATCTTGGAAACCTCACATCCCACAACAGTTGCTAGGGCAGCCTCAAAGAAACTGGGTTCTGTTTAGACTGCGGACTTTTTTTCCTCTTCCAGTTGCTCCACAAAGCTAGCCACAAGGGCTCATCATCCTTGTAGCAGTACTACTCTCATATCTGGGGGCTCTGGTTCCTGTGTGGATAGGAGTCAACGGCAAAAGGGCTTATAAACTGTTCTGTACTTTCAGTTCACTTGACCCTCTATCTTTGCGGCGCGATGTTGGTGCTCTATCTCTTTTCTATAGATACCGCGGCGGCAGGTGCTCGAGGAGCTTATCACTCGTGTGCTCCACCTTTACGTCGCCCTCATAGCACTAGGGTGCTGTGTCTGCAGGTTTTGTGTTGATGTAGGTAACTCCAGGCTGATTCGCTGCAGTGCTTCCTTCTTTCCGCCACATCTGTTCTGTGGAATTCTCTTCCATCTTCTCTGTTTCCTGCTGAATTAAATCTCCCTCACTTCAAAGCCTGCGTGACATCCATCTGCGTAATTTGTAGTTGTTGATTTGTAGGGCATACAACACCACCCCCTCCTTGAATAGGGCTCTGCCCGTGGTAGTGACAACTGTAAAAAAAAAAAAAAAAAAATATATATATATATATATATATATATATATATATATATATATATATATATATATATATATATATATATATATATATATATATATATATATATATATATATATAGGAAATTGGTTGATTTTAAAGGTATCAATCAAAATAATTTCTTTGACAGTAAGGCTATTTCTCCAAGGCTCGACATTCGCATTGACGGAAAAAATGCAGTGTCGACAAATTATTATTATTATTATTATTATTATTATTATTATGTGTGTGTATTATTATTATTATTATTATTATTATTATTATTATTATTATTATTATTATTATTATTATTATCTACAAAAACTATGCCGTATGTAATATAAAAATTACCTTTTAAAAATATATTTAATTATTTTTCTTTATTAATTTTAGATCACCTTGAGGTAATTATGTTTCTTTCATGTAAAAATAACTAAATTAGATTTGAAAATGAAAATATTTAAAAAAAAATTCTTTTCATCAAAACTTCATGAAATATAAGAAAAATAAAATAAAAAAAAACTATAAACACCATCTCGAAATAAGTAATAAGAAAATTGCTAATATATATATATATATATATATATATATATATATATATATATATATATATATATATATATATATATATATATATATATATATATATATATATATATATATATATATATATATATATATATATATATATATTATATATATATATATATATATATATATATAATATATATATATAATATAATATATATATATATATATATATATATATATATATATATATATATATATATATATATATATATATATATATATACGTGAATAAAAGGAAATAATATAGATAACCTATCATTGGCAGTAATTTCAATGTACAAAAAAGAAAAGATGTTATTTTATGTATATGAAAAAATTATTTCTCTCTTAAAATGATTGAAAACTTCTCCTTTTATTTAATGTAGCTATGATGAACACTCATTATGGCCAGATCTGTTAGTCTCTCTTCCCCTGTTAAACCAAGAAAGAATGTTTTGAGTCTTTTCAGAGTGGAGAAATATCTTTCTGGAGTGAACATTGTAAGTTAGATTTATCCTAAAATTCTTAACTCTGAAGTGTGATTGTATAGATGATTGTAATTAAAAAATTCGTAAAATTTTTAATAGATATCGATGGGATAATTTTTTAAGATTGGTAAGTATTGATCTGTGGGTCACAAAATTTCTCTCTAACTGGTTTGAAAAATCATCAAGGAAGGGAATTGACATTGCTTTATTTCTTTTCATTAACAGAAAACAGAAGTTCTGTTGCGACTTTCTCAATGCTTGAAAAATTTTCATTGATATTTGAGCGAAAATCTTTTAAAAGAAGCATCTAGCAGCTGCCTTCACTAATAGTTAAGACTGCAAAGTAGTACATCATGAAAGAGTGAAGGATAATAAAATTGAAATGATAATTAAACTTATAACCTATTCGTTCGTGATTACAGAATCCAAAAGATTTTATGTTTTTGAAGAACGTTCGATATCTTGATCTATCTCAAACTCCTCTAAAGATTCAACAATTGCTTTACAAACTTCTCTAAATCGTAACAATTCATCATAACTTTCCACCCATTTTGTTCTGCATATTCCTGTTAGTTTTATTCATTTTATTCCTGGGAAAATCTTTCCTATTTTTTCCATTAAAATATTTCCAACTTGATAAACTAAAATAGTGTCCAGTTGCTTTCACTGTGCCAATAAAGTTTCTAATGTGTTGTACTCCATATGAATGTCAATAACAGTGAACATCCAATGCAACTGGATATTTTCGACACTTTGAACACTTCTATATAAAACTTTACTTCATTACTGCTGCACCATCATTTCATTGCCAATCAGAAAGTCACAATTTATTTCAACATTCGTAGTATTGCCTTCACTAGAGATTTTCTTTTTGTTCTTTCAACAGCCACTATACCTAAGAACTCTTCACGAACCGCAAACGTGTTTTCCTCATTTCTATTAATATATACTTAAATTTGTTGTGGTTATTATTTTTATTATTCTTATAAATTAAAATTAAGAGATTCGAGTCATCAAAAAATTTTGATAGTTAAAATATTTTCGTGGGAGTTCAGATTCTTGGCTACGGACTTGGTTCACGACCTTGCTCTCTAACTGGTTTGAAAAATTATCAAGAATAGAAGTTGTAATTGCCCTTTATCTTTTCATTTTACATTGATTCTCATGAGGCATTTTTATTTTTTCATTAACAGAAAGCAGAAGTAGTTCTGTTGCAACTTCAAAAATGTTTAAAAATGTTTCATCGATGTTTTACTTGAAATTCTTTCAAAACAAACATCACATTTTCCATATGATTAAGAGCAGTTGCTGTCACTAATTATGGAGACTGCAATGGTGTATATAATTGAAGAGCGTAGGAGAATAAAGTTAAAGTCATAAATAAACTTATAACAAATTCTCTTTTGATTACAAACTTCATAATATCTGAGTTTTTATGGAAGAAGGTTTAGTATCTTGATCCATTCAAGCTACTCTATATTTTCAAAAAATGCTTTAAAAATTTCTCTGGATCTTAACAATACATCGTAAGTTTCCACCAAACCTTTTTCGCCCATTCGTTTGAGTTTCGTTCAATTTGTGTCTGGGAAAATCTTGTCTATTTTTTTCTATTAAAATAGTAATCTGCGTAGCAGTAAGTATTACCTAGTTGCATTCAACTGCGTAAAGTTTCTAATGTGTTATTATGCGTGAATTGAGCAGCAGTGAACACATAGATCGCTGAATATTTTCGACGCTCAAACTACCTCTAAAACTTTTCTTCATTGCTTCTGCGCCATCATATCGTTGTCAATCAGAAGAAAGTGCTATTTATTTCTGCGTTCATAGTATTACCTCCGCTAGAGATTTTAATTTAATGATTTCAACATTAACTTAACTAAAATTATTCTGGACCACAAATATGTTTGTTTCTATTAATATATACTTTTAATTTGTTTTTAATTTGTATTTATATTATTATTAAAAATTAAAATTTAGAGACTTGAGCCATCAAAAAAATATTTTGATAGCTTAAATAATTTCAGGGGGGTTCAATCCCTTCTACGATATATATATATATATATATATATATATATATATATATATATATATATATATATAATATATATATATATATAACCATATATATATATATATACTTACTCTTATATATATATATATATATCTTTATATATATATATATAAGTTCACGTTTGGCTCAGTGGGTTTAGGCGAGCTTTTATATAGCTCACCTTAAGAACATGATTCCCTCTCAGTTATGAGTTCGGATCCTCGTTCGGCTACGTGAAGGACATAAAGTGAAATCGTCAGGTAAGAGATTTTCTGTAATATTTACGTATTGCAGTTTACGGCATAGTGTATTACACTAATCTCAATACACACATCACTACCAACATAACCAACACATACAACAAATCACTCTTCTCATGCTTTTCGCATTGGAAAGGCCGCGTATTAGGATGAGCTGGCCGCGGTCAAGCACTCCGACTGCGTTGCATTGAAGCAGGGCTTGCTATCGGACCTAAATCCTTGCACTTAAATAATATATGCCACTTGGTCAAAAACCCTACAAATACTTTCCTTGACAATTTCCGATCTCAAGATTGAGGTTTCTTTCCGATTTCAGGATTGAGGCTATGTTGTGAGAATGAAATGAGATATATATATATATATATATATATATAT
>JABUQX010063486.1:0-25000 GCA_015478945.1 Trachelipus rathkii | reverse complement strand
CTGTCATGGCAGTGTCCACAGCAACGACTACACAAAAAGCAACTACTTCAGCAGCAGCAGCAGCAAAAACAACAACAACAACAACAACAACAACAACAACAACAACAACAACAACAACAACAACAACAACACACCATCAGCTACAGGAATACCTCCAGGACTTCGTCCATATAGCCAGAACCAAAGACCCCACTTCTACAGAGCTCACATTTACTTCGCCCAACAGGCAAGGACATGCAGGCAATGGTGCAAGTGGCCGAATAAATCTAACGTTAAGGTACAGCCCTCGTCTCGTCCCTCTTCTAGAGCTTCTTCTCCTGCCCCAACGGAAAACTAGAAAAGCAGGCTGATTTAGCACGCTATAATCCAGTTCATAACTGGCTATCAATATCTCAATATTCGGCCCATATACTCTCTTCTTATTGGACGCGGCTCCTCCGTCTCAATCTACCTTCTTCAATAGTAGCCAATATGTCCCTATTTTCAACTAATGTCATTTGTTCCGCAGCCAATGGCTCGCTTATCAAGTGTCATAGTGAAATAGTGACATATAAAATAATCAAGAAGCTTCGTCGAGAATTTAATTGGACTTTCAGTAGCTGATATCCGAATGCCAATGGGCATTCATGCTGAAAGCACAAACAATTTTGCGACCTTGTTGAAGAAAACTCTGCAAGAAACTAACCGTCTCTTATATCATCTTTTCAAGTCTCTTCCGCAGAGTTTCCTTCCTTACAGATCAACGCTAACATTGAAGACTCCAATATCTTATCTTTGCTTCAGGAGTTTCCTTTGTTAGCTTCACCCATTGACTTAACGAACATCAAATTTAATCCAAAAGGACTTGTTCACTACATAGAGACTGGAGATTCTCCTACAGTGTTTGCAAGACCTCGACGTCTTCCCGAAGATAAATTAAGCAGCAAAAGCAGAATTAACACTTTTGAAAAATGGAATCATCAGACTTTCAAGTCTTCTTGGGCTTCTCGCTCCATCTGGTGCCAAAGAAAATCCCAGGAACTAGGCCTTGTGGTGATTATAGATCTTTGAATGCCATTACTAAAAAGGGATGGAGCTAACTTGCTTCCTCACATTCAAAGTCTCTCACAACGTATACATGGATCAGCAATTTCTTCAGCAAATAGACCTTCAGAGGGCATACCATCAAATTTCAATACGACCGGAGGACATCGAAAAGACTGCCATTACAACTCCTTTCGGCCAGTTTGATTACGTTTCTATGACATTTGGTTTGGAAAATATTGGCCCTACATTCCAACGCCTAATGGACTCCCGTTTATTTACGTCTATGTCCATGACTTGGTAATTTTTTCATTGACTCCTGAACAATATGAAGAACATCTCAGGGCTGTTTTCAAGCTTCTTCAGGAAAATTCTTTCACAATCTCCTTAGAAAAGTGTGAATGTTTCAAGTCATCTCTCAATTATTTGGGACATCATATATCTTCAGATGGACTTTCTCTTCCTTCTGAAAAGACGTCCGAAATTTCCAAGTCCCCTGTTCCTCGAGATTCAGCAGCTCTTAGAAGATTCTTGAGAATGATTGGATACTATCGCCGTTTTATCCTGTGTCTTGCAAAGCTCGTCTTTCCTTTGTGAAAAAAAGCGAAACACCATCCAAAAGTTAAATCCCTCACTTGAACTACAGAAGAAGAGGATGCCTTTGGTGAAATCAAGAATCAGCTTCAAAACGCCACAACTCTTCCATTTTCTCTGCCGGATGTTACCCATCTTCAACTTGTCACAGATAACAGCCAGACTTTTCTCAGACAAAAATGCTTCTGACATGATTAATTTCTGTGAACATTTCCCTGAACTAAGAAAAATTGACAAAAGTTATATATGTCGTTTCGGAACGACATACAGATGTGAAGAAACATTTTCATCCATGAAAATGATTAACAGCAAAACGAGGTCGCGAATGACTGATTCAAATTTGAAGAATTCTCTGCTGCTCTCAGTAACAAATTTAACACCAAACATTGAAAGACTAGTGAAATCTAAACAGGCTCAAAAGTCTCATTAATGGTAAGTTATTTTTATGTGCTTTATTAGATATTATTTTACATGCAATAATTAAATCGTTTACAAATATTAATTATGCCTATTAACATACTTTTTTAAAAGATAGACATGGTACATGAGGTGTTTGGCGTATCTAAACTCGTATGTGAAAACGCATACACATGGTATGTAAAAGGTTGGCCACTCTTGTCTTAACAGAACACATCTTCACGCCTTTTTTGAATACCTTACATCTTCTCACGAGACTGTTATATCTTTTCATTCAAATACTGAGGTTTTCTATTTAGGGGATTTCAATGTACACAACACTGAATGGTTGGGGTCCTCTCATACTGATTTAGGTGGAGAGGAGTCCGAATCATCCAGCATTTCTCAACGATCTGGAGCAACTAATTAAAAAACCTACACACATTCCGAATCATCTCAACCAATTCTTGAACACACCTGACCTATGTTTCACCACTAGTTCTTCTCTCCATAAATAAACCACCTTCGCTGTTATTGATAAATCTGACCACAACCTTATATGTCTTAATTTTAATACTTTCTCTCCAAAAGCTCCATCCTGTCCTATGCGTTTTTTCTGGCACTTTGATCGGGCCTATTGGGGAGCCTTGCGTGGCTTCTGCGCTTACTATAATTGGAATGACTGCTTTGACTCTGGTGACGCTTCAGCTTCTGCCGATAAGATGGGAGCTTTAATCGTTGATGGGATGAGCAGGTTCATTCCTTCTTCGACTAAATCTTTCCCTCCTCATAATCCATGGTTCGCTCGTGCTTGTTCTCTGGCCACTCAGGCTAGAGACAGTGCGTATCGGGAGTGGAAAAATTCTGGATCTCCTCTCACTCTCGCTAATTTTCATTCAGCTAGAAATCGTTGCAGGGATGCTCTTCGACGAGCAAAGCGGGCTTTCATCAAACGAAAGTGCACTAACCTCTTTGGTTCTCCTACTGACAAATCTTTCTGGCCTCTTGCCAAAAATATCTATAACAACTTCCGTAAATCATCCTTTCCTCCTCTTATTCGGTCTGATGGTTCTGCTGCTAATACTCTAACTGGAAAGGCCAATCTCTTTGGCCTTCTATTTTCCTCTAACTCAACCCTGGACGATTCTGACATTTCTCTTCCTCCTCCTTCTCCTCTCAGGCGTCCTATGCCTTTGACTGAGATTACATTTAATCGGGTGCATGGGGTTCTTAAATAAATCTGTGAAAGTTAATAGGGCGGGTGGCTAGGATGGCATTCCTCCTCCAGTTTTGAGGGACTGTACTTCCGTGCTGACCACGCCCCTCGTTCAACTATATTCTCTATTTCTCAATACTAGCACTTTCCCTCAGTGTTGGAAGCACGCACATGTCCAACCTATTCCGAAAAAAGGAAACCATTCTGATCCTTACAACTATCGCCCTATAGCTCTCACTTGTATTATATCTAAGATCTTTGAAACCCTTCTGAACTCTCACTTCTTAGATCATCTGGAATCTCATTCCCTTCTTTCCAATCGCCAGTACGGCTTTCGGCGCTTGAGGTTAACTGGAGATATATTTTCCTATCAAACTGATTTATCGCCTTCCATTCAATCACCAACTCGCTTCCTTTCTTGATTTTTTCACTATTAATTCCATCTATGCCTGCAGATTTACATTCTTCAACTTTCTCATCCTACCCATTATCTCCTCCCTACTAACTACCTCATCCCCAAAATACATATTTCTTCTTGAACCATCAAATCCACATAAATTCACTATCACCTCTTCATTACTGCCATGTTATGCAGATTTTCGAAGTGCTCCCTTCACACTTTTCTCCCATCAATTTCATCAGTTACGAAAGCACCATCAATAGTCATTATTCTATGCAGATTCCCCCTACTCTCATTCTTAACCTTTCGCGCCTCCTTACAGAAAAACTTCTTATTCCCTTGTAAGTCTCCATTGATCCTCCTTCCAAACTATTCATTTACCTCATTTTTCCTCCTACTTATGCAATTTTTAGTCTTCTTTTTTTTCTCTTTAAGTAATTTCAAACATCTTTCTTTTGTGACCTCATCATTTGCTTTTAGCACATTCTTCAAAAACGCCTCATTTTTACTTTTAACAGCTTGAATCACCTCTTCATTCCACCATTCACTGTTGAGATTCTTACTTCCTAATTTAGCACATACACATACTTCTCTTGCGCTACTAACAAAAGCTTCCTTCATTTGTGTCTAGATTTGTTCAGTTTCATCTTGTTCACATTCAAATAATTTACTTACAAGTTCTCTTAACTACTTTTCCTTATTACCTTGTTCACTTAACTTCTCACTCTTAATTCTTCCCTTCCTTCTCACCTCTTATATATATATATATATATATATATATATATATATATATATATATATATATATATATATATATATATATATATATATATATATATATATATATATATATATATATATATATATATATATATACTGTATATATATATGTGTAGATGTGTGTGTGTGTGTGTGTGTGTGTGTGTGTGTGTGTGTGTGTGTGTGTGTGTGTGTGTGTGTGTGTGTGTGTGTGTGTGTGTGTGTGTAATGAAGTTAAAAGCTTTCCTTTGTTTTGATACGAATGTATTTGTTCGACTTGAAATAGTTTATTTGAATTTAAAAGGAAGGAATTTCATTCATCTCCCGGATTAGGAATGAAGAAGATGAAAGACGGTTTTGATCTTGTCCATTCAAGAGCAAATTTGCATTTAGTTTTTACACTTCTTTTTCCATTTGTTAAAAGTTAAAACAAAGTTGTAAAAGAGTCTCTTTAATTGAACTCCGAAGTGACCTGTTACTAAATTTGAAATATTCATAAAAATGTTTCAAAAAAACTCACGTCATAGGAAATGTTTAAAAATTTTATATTGCTTTTTAAAAAAATCTAAAGTACAAAAGTGGGAACGAAGGTAATTGTTGTGCATGCGAATAATATAATAAATATTGGTAATTATGTTCCCTTGGAAATCACAAAACAATACCAGATACTCAAAGCGTATTAAACTAAGGATACAGATAGATACTGGTGGTCTGAGTAATTTTGAATTTATTATATATATATAATAATATATATATGTAATATATATATATATATATAATAATAATAATAATATAATAATATATATATATATAATAATATATATATATATATATATATATAATATATATAATAATAATAATAATAATAATATATATATATATATATATATATATATAATAATAATAATAATAATATATATATATATATATATATATATATATATGTAATAATAATATAATAATAATAATATAATATATATAAATAATAATAATAATAATAATAATAATAATAATAATAATAATATATATATATATAATATACTATATATATAATAATAATAATAATAATAATAATAACATATAATATATATCAATATATATAATATATTATATATAATGTATATATATATATATATATATATATATATATATATATATATATATATATATATATATATATATATATATATATATATATATATATATATATATATATCGAGTTTTTTTTTTTTGAGAGAGAGAGAGAGAGAGAGAGAGAGAGAAATTTTATCTCGATATTAAGAATGGGAAAAACGTCTTGTTTTATTTCTTGTGCGCCTTCATTAAGTCTCCGAACACAAAGATCGAACAGAACCACCCAATACTAAGGAAAAATTGAATGCCATCTACCAGGGCAGGATATAACTTTACGTTACTTTGTTTCTAGTTCGTAATCCTTGGGAAAGAAGGAGACAGTCTTTATGAAGCTAAGCAGTTACTTTGATCAAAGTTCTGTAAAGAGCTTTTGTTCAATGTTGAATCCCCTTGTCTTGTGTGATAGGTCACGTATGATGTAAAGTTCACTTATCGTCGGTATATATCCTTTTAGATGACCCTTGCATTACTGTCGAGCACAAATCTTTGAAGGTGCGTGCCAGTGATTTATATTTGGGCACTGCTGCATTTTAGGCCCATGCTTTCTTAAAAGATCATTGAAAATGAAGTGGAAGAAAAGGGGAGTAGGAGGGGTTACGACGTAAGGAGAAGATCCAGCGGAAAGGGAGGATTTTCTCTTTGCATCCCCTCGGCCCATAGCGACTTTCTCTGGAAGTTGTAACACCACTGAAATCTATATATCGTTGTGATTTACAATTAGGGCAGGATTTTTCAAACCTTTTCTCGCTAAGTATTTAAGGGTTACCAGACCATTATCAGTATCCCTTTATGATGACTTTTTTTTTTACAGGTTACCACTAATCACGGGCAGAACCATTTTAAAAGAGGGGGAAGAATGGTAAAATGATAGAAAACTACCCAAGCCCACGGCTAAAAAGAAAATTTTTTTGAGTGAGAAAGATTAAATACAGCTGGAAAAACAGATGATGACCGAGAATTCCACAGAACAGAGGTGATATGATAGGAGGAAGTACCACAACTAGCAAGTCTGGAGTTTCAAATATTCTAACAAAATTCATGCGAAAGCAATGCACAGCTTGTGCCTCGAGAACTGTGGAATGTAAGAGATCAACTCCCTTGAGCACCCACCGTCGTAGTAACTATAGGAAAAAGATAGTGCTCCATTGTCACGTCGCAGACAAAGAGTGTCGATTGAGTTAGAAAGTACTAAATTATTTACTTGTCTTTTAGCAATCCAAAAAAGGGTGGAACCGGAGCCTCTCCAAATGTGAAAACAGTACTCCATATAAAGGTGGATATAACCATTATATGGCTAGAGTAGCTGGGCAGTGAAAAAAAATTCCCGCAATCTGAACAGAACTCCCAACTTTTTGAGACAGTCTTAGCAACCGTCGTGAATTAGGTTTTCAAGACAACTTTTTTGTTTATGTTCTGACCAAGATTTTTTGTTATTCAGTATTCACAGATAAGACAGAGCCATCGAAGAAAGTAAGAAAAGTTTGGAGGTATTTTTGAGATGGAGTTATGAAGTGGAGTTTTCAGAGTTGAATTTCACAAGGTTGAAGCGACCCCACCTGCAGATCCCATCCAGTTCTGGAAGAACAAAATCTGAAAGCTGAAGTCGAAGTCGAAGTCGAGAAACAATTCTAGATTCAAAAGAGGAGGAAAACTTGAAATGTGGAAGATTGAAGAGTTGAGTCATCGGCATAGCAATGAGCAGAGTTAGAACTGCAACTGAGAAGATCGTTGATGAAAAGCAAAAATAAGGAATGATCTGAGAGAAAACTATGCATGGATTAACAAAGAGGAGAAAACACAAAGGAAGGTAGCTAAGAGAGCAGTCGCGCATTCCAAACCTGTTAAAAAGCTTTCGAAATGTCAAGCGCAACTACACAAGACTCATCATTGTCCTTAAGGGCAGAAGGTTATAAATCAATAAGATAGGAAAATATGTCTCAAATTGACCTCGAGCGTCGAAAGGCATACTGACAATCTGAAAGAAGTAAATGAAATTCCACATGATCCAAGAAATGAGAGTTAGGAATAGTTTCAAAGATTTTAGACTAAGTACAAAGGAGAGCTATAGGATGACAGTTAGAAGGTGAGCTTGTCTAGTAATAAGTAAATGTATTAGTATTATGGTATAGAGAGTAGAATTGAACGATGACAGGGGTCAGCTCAAAGGTAAACTCCCTCAAAACACAGGGAAGAATGCCATCTTTGCCATTAGCATTCCTGACGTTCAAAGATCTTAAGATCCCATGCACCTGATCATGTGTCGTAACAGGAAGAGAAATGTGACACCTAAAAGGAGAAGGAGGATGATGAGGGGTGCCATAATCATTCAGGATGGAGTAGGATGAAAAAAGGAAGACCGAAAAGATTATCTTTTCATAAGGAGTGTTAGCTAGAGGTTCGTCTGAGCGAATATGAGGGGAAAAAGTTGGTTTACAGAAGCTATTAGAGATTTTTGAGCAGAAGTCCAGAAACTTTTATCAAAGCACAGATTGATAACATATTAAAGCTAATTAAATATATAATGACACCGAAATGAAAATTAAATAGATAAATTTAAATGATTATATTCATCAGTTAAACATTAACATAATAACAAAGAGCCCGTACAATGATACATTACATGCAGTAGCTAAACTTTCCTTTATTTATTACCAGCCAACATTAAACTTTAGTGTGAAGGAACTGGCATGATTGTTCAAACAAATTTTTTTAATTGTTAGGGTGATATTAGAAAGACCTACTTCAAGGTCATGCTCCACATTAAGTTGGCCTCGATAATTAGTTTTTAATAAAGGGGAGGATCCAATATTGGAGATTTTGGGACCCCATTTTAGCCCCCACCTGAAAATAAACATAAAATTCTTAATTTTCAGACAATTTTGATGGGGAAATAAGCAAACCGCAACTTTCTGACCTCTAGAACATTTTCGGTGTTTCGCTGTATGTAGATATGTTGGAGAGCTCATTTTCCAAACCTAATTTTTTGACATTTTTTCGTATCAACTTCTACAATTTTTTTTCGAAATGACTTCAAACTTGAAATATACATAGATGGGTCTATTACGAACAAAATGCACATGTTAGTTTTTTTTACTTTTGGAAAATTGTGCTCAGCAATTAAAAAAAAAAGTAGGTTTTGAAATTAGGTTTGGAAAAAATGAAAACGCCGAAACAATGACTACAGACACAGAAAAACACCAGAAAAGATCCAGCAACTGTGGTTGGTTTTTTTCCCGTAAAAATTCGGAAAATTAAATCCCAGGGTGAGGACTAAATGGATCCCAAATCTCCAATTTATCCTTCCCTATATGTTAACAGTCCTAAAAATCCTTGCTTTACTTAGATAATACCTTATACACCTTCCTGACACAAATACGAAATTCAATTAAAGTACAAAATACAATCAGAGTAAATGTAATGCATATTTATACTTTACTATGATACCATTTACTTTACAAATGTAAGTACAATTTTCAATAGTTCAAAAAGACCAAATTTTATAGAAGTCGACGACCATATTCTCAATGAAAAAAAAGCTAGTTTATCAATTTTCTCCCATCAAAATTTGTCGACAATCAGTGATGATATTACAAGTACTGCAAGTTTTTTTCAAATTGCAAATCACTTCTGACATTTGTATGCTTTAGGTTAGAATTTTGCTGGTCATTTTAGTGACCCTGATAACCTTCCTGCGAATCCCAGTTTGACAACTCCTGACTTGGGGTGATGTGTAACATTTTAAGAGGCATTCAATTAAACTTTTAGCTAAGCTAATATTAAAAATTCGAAAGTAAAATTCAAAAATACACGTCTTTTATTAGTTTAAAGTCCGACATGCCCCAATGAACGGCGTTTGAAAGTGTGTAAGTCAAAGGCAGTTTGGAAAATAGATAATGGCAGTGTGTTCCAGACTCTACCAGTGCAGTATTTGTAAGATTGAGCATTGTGATTGCGGTTAAGTCTAAGGTTAAAGAGCTGGATAGAGAAAGGAAGAGACAGTGTAGAAAGGCGTGTAGCACGAACCCTTCTCAATGAAGGAGATATGCGATTGAAGAGTTCAGAAGAGCAGTGTCCGATATAATAGCGGAAGAATAAAGAGAGTGACGCAACAAGCGGAGAGAGAGAGAGGAGAGAGAGAGAGAGAGAGAGAGAGAGAGAGACTGGAGAGAGTTAGTGAGAGGAGGAGAGTTGAAAGATCAAAAGCCCTAGACTTCACCTTCTCAAAAAGAGCTGTGTGAGTGAAAACATCCTATATGTGTGAGGCATAATCACAGGGAGAATGACACCCTATAAAGAGCAATAAACTTGGGTGGCATGAAAAAATCTTAAGGTGCCTCAGAACACCCATCTTTTAGAAGCTTGTTTATAGAGAGAAATAATGCGATTCTTCCAACTAAAATCACACACCAGGAATATTAGGGACAGACGAAGGCTTGAGTTGTATTTTTTCGAAGATGTTAAAGTTGTATGGAAGATTATTTCTAGTAGATAGATGAAGACCGAGTTTTTGAGGCATGAAAGCAATCTTACTCACAATACCACAATTAGAACTTTAAGAAAGGTCAGAGGTTAATTGCTCCAAGGCTGCCCTTTTAGCGCAAGGTAATTGCTGTTGGGGGGATATATTTCAAATGGAAGTAGTAATGAAGGGTGGAGTAGTCAGCATGGGAGTGGATAGGTGAAGAAGTAGTAGAGGGAAGATCATTAATGAAAAGTAGAAAGAGAGTTGTAGATAGGATAGAACCCTGAGGAACACCACAACTTATAGATTTAAAGGATGAACTGTTGTATCTATAGTAATGGCTATAGGACGATCGGAAAGGAAGTCAGAGAGAATGACTTAGAGAGAAGGATTGGTACCGAAAGATGAAAGTTTAGAAATCAAAACTTTGTCCTATACTCTATCGAATTCTTTCTATATTTCTAGTTCCAGAGCGAAATATTCACAGAAATACTGAAGGGCTAAGGACCAAGAATCAGAAACAAGAGAAAGATGATCACCAGTAGAGCGTTTCTGACGAAAGCCATACTGGCGATGAGAGATAAGATTTGAAGAATTGAGATGTTTCCAAATCTTCGCGTAAATAAGGATAGATTCGAAAACCTTAGAAAGAACAGATGTTAAAGCTATAGGACGATAGTTTGAGGGTTGAGAAGGAACCCCTTTTATCGGCACAGGCTGATTAGGTGCACTTTTCCAACAGGAAGGTCGAAGTAGATAGACAGAGACGAAATAGTTTACCAAGGCAGAATGCAAGCTCGGGAGCACAAGTATAGAGAATCACAGTAGGAATACCATCAGGACTGTACGCCTTTTTAGTGTTAAGCTCAGATAGAGCAGAAATAATATCTTTTAAAGAAATTTCATTATTAAGCAAATATGAGTTAGAGGGAGGAAGAGAAGGATGAATAGAATCGGAATCGTCTAAGGTGAATTAGTAGCAGGTTTGGAGCTCAGCTGTAGCGGAAGGTAAAACGGATGTTGGAAGGAAGAGAAAGAAGCAAAGTTAAAATTACCATTTTTTGCAGAATGCCAGAAAGAATGTGAGAGAGAGAGAGAGAGGAACAAAGAATAATATTTATTTCTTTGGAGAAAAAAAGTTTTTAGTGTCACGGAAAATAAGCTTTGCACGATTTCGGGATGAAGTATAAGTTGCGTAAGTTTCTAGAGTTTGAAGATAAAGATAATTCCTGAAGGCAGAGTCCCTGTGGCGAATAGCACGAGAACAAGCAGAGTTAAACCAAGGTTTGTTAGGTTTAGTTGAAGGAAAAGAATATGGAATGTACGCCTCCATGCCAGAGAGAATCACTCAGTTATGCGCTATGCACACTCCGAAAGACCCTCCCACCAAAGCAGTAGTCATTCCATGGGAAGTAAAAGAAGTACGACCGCAAGTCTGACCAGTTAGCAGCACCGAAGTGCCAAAGACGCTTCCTCGTCCTTGGCGGGTGTCTTTCCTGTGGAAGACTTGAAGAGATAGAATATGATACAAAGATAAGAAGGTGATCGGAGGAACCTACTGGAGAAAGAGTTTAACAGAATAAGAAGAAGGATTAGAGGTTAGGGGAGGATTGGGATATTCCAAGACAATCAAGGATACGAGTAGGGAATTGTACCAACTGCTTGATGTCATTCTGGTTAGAACACAAGTTAAAGCGATAGGATAATAGTTGTAGGGTTGAGAGTGGTCCACTTTTTTCGGCACAGGCTGAACAATAGCACATTTCCAGCAAGAAGAAAATATCGAAATAGATAGACAGAGAAGGAATAGTTTATCAAGGCAGGGCCCAAGCTCGGGAGCTCAAGTTTTGTAAACAACAGGAGGAATGCCATATGAGCTATACTCCTTGTTAGTGATAAGCCCCGAGAGTACAGAAATAACATCTTTAGAAATAATTACAATATTAAGCATAAACGAGTTGGAGGGAGGTGAAGAAGGAGGAATCGGCAGTTGTTCCGTTGGAAGATGATACTAGAGGAGAAAAAGAGGAAGTTCGAGTTATCATTTTTTTGCAAAGTGCAAGAAAGGACGTGAAAAAGAGGAACCAGAAAGATTATTGCATTTTCTACAGAGAAAAGAGATTTTAGCATTACGGAAAATAGGCTTTGCAAGATTCCGGGATCTCTCTCTCTCTCTCTCTCTCTCTCTCTCTCTCTCTCTCTCTCTCTCTCTCTCTCTCTCTCTCTCTTTCTCTATATTATATATATATATATATATATATATCTTATATATATATATATATATATATATATATATATATATATATATATATATATATGCTGCTATATCTCTTCTTTATATGCTTATATATATATATATATATGAAGTTCTTGTGGCTAAGACTCTAAAGTCCTTTTATGGCTCTCGCCTTCAGGCATGAATTCTCTCTCAGTTATGGGTTCGGATCTCGTTCGGCTACGTGAACGGACACAAGTACCGTCAGTAAGGATATTTTCTGTGATATTACGTATTGCAGTTACAGCATAGTGTATTACTAATCTCAATATACACAGACACGCGTACACGCACACATCACTACCAACATAGTCAACACATGCAACAATAACAATCTATTCACATACAAATCTCTCTTCTCATGCTTCTCGCACTGGAAAGGCCGCGTATTAGGATGCGGGTACAGCCGCAGTGGCAACATCCGACTAGTTGCGCTGGCAAATCGGGCCTTAGCATCCTTGCACTTAGGTAAATAATATATATACCACTTGATTAAAGAAACCATACAATACTTTCCCTGACCAATTTCTGATCTCGGGATTGAGGTTCTATCCGATCTCGGGATTGGTATGTGGTGAGAATAGAAAATTTATATATATATATATATATATATATATATATATATATATATATATATCTATATAAAATATGTGTCTATATATGTATATACTTCTCTTATATCTCCTATATAGAAACATAACAAAATCTTTGTATAAATATTTTATATAAACTATGATGTGTGTGTGTGTGTGTGATGTGATTGTGTGCAATAAGACTTATTGTGTAGCATAGACTTAAGCGTTATTGAATATGAATATGTGGGGTTCTCTTAAATCTTGTTCACGATGGAGAATCTTTTAGCAAAATCAGTAACGCCTTCCCTTGTATTGAGGTCTGAAAATCGATCGGTTCCTTCCTTACAGACTCAACAAACCTTCAATTAATTCTGACGCCTTAGTAGAATTAATTGCTGGCTTTGAAATGATATATTCATGGTAATCACTCCTTCTCATTAAAACACTAATATAATTCCATAATTCTTTTCATTATCAAATTTTTAATTCTCTCTCTCTCTCTCTCTCTCTCTCTCTCTCTCTCTCTCTCTCTCTCTCTCTCTCTCTCTCTCTCTCTCTCTCTCTCTCTCTCTCTCTCTCTCTCTCTCTCTCTGTCTGTCTGTCTCTCTCTCTCTCTCTCTCTCTCTCTCTCTCTCTCTCTCTCTCTCTCTCTCTCTCTCTCTCTCTCTCTCTCTCTCTCTCTCTCTCTCTCTCTCTCTCTCTCTCTCTCTAATTTATATATATATATAGATTCTGTATAATAATAATAATATATATATATATATATATATATATGCTAATAATAATAATAATACAACAATAACCAATAATAACAATAACCAATAATAATAACTGTATATATGCTATATATATAATAATAGCAATAACTGCTGCTAATATGCATAAATAAATATATACATATTTATATATATCATATATATATATATATACTCAACTAATATATAATAATATATATATATATATATATATATATATATATATATACTATATATATATATATATATATATATGTGTGTGTGTATTATTATTGATATACAAACACTTCTTCCGGCTTAAGCGGGTTAGTGGTACGTGCAGCTTCCCTAATTCATATTTACCTTCTTCTCGCCCCCACCCACCTCCTCCATTCCATTCTATATTCGCCAACACCCTACCATCCTCCACCCTCATCCCTCTCTCTTCCAGCCTTTCCATCCACCTCCTTCTCGGTCTCCCCCTTCCTCTTCTTCCCTATCCCCTCCGCCTCCCAAACTCTCACCACCCTCTGTTCCTCCATTCTCTCAGATGTCCAAACCATCTTAACATTCCCTTCTCCGCTCTTCTCACCAAACCATTTTCCAATCACATCTCTCTCTCTTATCACCCTATTCCTAATCCTCTCTCTTTTGCTAACCCCACATACCGCTCTCAACCCTTTCATCTCAAACACTTCCAGCTTCTTCTTGGACCTAGCATTCAACCCCCATGTTTCACACCCATATGGTACCGCTGGAACACATATTTTTTCAAACATACTTATCTTAAGTTTATGTGATAAATCCCCCTTTCCATAATTCCCTCAGACCACTCAATGCTCTCATTCCTTCTCCTACTCTGTGATCCATCTCTTCCTTCATCCCTCCTTCCTTACCCAAATCCATCCCTAAATATCTGAAAACCTTTACTTCTTCTAATACTTACACCTCCTACTCTAATCTCTAACCCCATCCCCTCATCTGTTTCATCTTCCGCAAGCCCACTAACACTTTACTCTTTCCTGGGTTTATCCTAAGACCCTTTTGTCCACACCCTCTCAAACTCCTTCACCAAATACTACAGCCCTTCTGAATTCTTCCCCCTAAGGCAGTATCATCCGCAAATAGTATCATGTTCACTTCCCATCTATCACCCCTATCCATCAATTCCACCCTCTCCCCTCCCTCATCATTCCTCCTGCAGACACTCTCCATAAATAAATTGAAAAGCACGGTGACATTACACATCCTTATCTTAACTCTCTCTTTACCCCAAACATCTCCTCTCCCCCTAATACTCTCACACATTCTGCTTTATTCCTATAAAGGCCTAATATGCTTTAACTAATTTACCCCACCCAGAAATTCCTCCAGCACCTTCATGTTACCCCCTCTTCACTCTATCATATGCTTTCTCCAGATCAAGAAAACATACCCGTACACTTTCCCTTTCCTTTCTATGCCTTTCTCCACAAGCATCTTCATCGTGAATACTTGATCCACACACCCCCTTCCCACCCCAAATCCTTGTTCTTCCCCAATCTCTCCTCCGTTAAATCTCTCACCCTCTCAATTAGTATTCTCCCACTACACTTTCCCTACTACACTCAAAAAGACAAATACCTCTGTAATTCCACACTCCATCCTATCCTTTCCCTTTATGCAGGGGGCAAACAACCATCCTCCCAGTATTGGAACCTCTCCCCTCCTCAACATAAATTGTAACCTATACGGCCATTCCTCCACTTTTCTGCCTCCCATCTGTAACATTTCCATACTCACCCCATCTAGACTTTCCTCTTTTTCCTTTAGTTAACGCCCTAATAATTTCATCCATTTGTATTTCAAATCCCCTTCCTGCCCCACTTCCCCCACCCTCACCTCTTGTAAATCATCCTGTCTCTCCACCATTTCATTCAATAATCCTCTAAAATATTCCCCACTTTTCTCACCTTATCCTCCCCTCCTATCCATTCCCCTTCCTCTCCCTTAACCCTCCCTCTATGGAGCAACCTCTTCTTCCTTTTTTGTTACTTCTTTCCAGAATATCTTGCACCCCGTTTCACTGTCACCTTTCTACACCATTCATTATTTGCATTTCTCTTCATACCGCCCTCTTTGCTGCCACTCTAACCCTTCTATATTCCTCCCAGCTTTCCTTCTCCTATTCCCCAACCATCATAAACCTCTTTTTTCTTTTCCACCAACTCTTTCACCTCCTCACTCCACCATTTCTTCTTTCCTTCTACTTGCTCCCACCTTTTTTGCTCCACATATCCTGGCCTCTTCACAAATTGTGTCTTTAAATCTCATCCACTCTCCCTCCACCTCCCCAATTCCCGTCCTTTCACGTCCACTCCACCATCCTCCATACCCCTCATAAACTCCCTTTGCCTCATCTAATTTTCCACCTTTTATGACTTCTATTCTCCCTCTTATTTTCTCTTTCTAACCGTTTCTCCCCCTACCTTAATCACAGCCTTACCAAATAGTGATCAGACTAGCCCCCTGCTGCCCCTCTGAATACATTTACATCAAATAATCTACCTCCTATCTTTTCTATTTATACACACATAATCAAATATCCCTCCTCCCCGTTATCTCACTCTTCCATGTATACTTATGATTTTCACTTCTTGAACCAAGTATTCCCAATTATCATTCTTCTATCAACACACAATTCAACAGACTTTCTCCATTATCATTCTCCCCTACCCCAAATGGACCTATAATTCTCCCCCATCTCCTCTCTTCCCACTCCCGCATTTAAATCTAATTTTATCATTTTCCCCGAAACTTTCCCAACATTCATTCAACTCACTCCCAAAAATCTTTCTCTCTCTCCTCTCGCTCCATTTACTGGTGCATGCCGCATAAAGCCACATTCCCCAAATTTGACTTTATCCCCCTTTATACTAGAACCCATCTATTTTTTATTTTGCCCTTTACAACTCTTTCTCATAACTATTCCTACCCCTTTCCTCGCCCTCACTCTCTCGTTCACCAATCATACCCTTAAATTTTCCAAAGTCCATCTCCCTTCTATCCTTTCAGCTTTGTTTCTGTCAACCTTAGCACATCCTTTTTTCTTCGAACATTAAGCCCACTTCTTCCCTTTTCAAATCCTCATTTATCCCTCTCACATTCATACAACCCACTCGAATCTAATCCCTTTTACCCATCCTAGCTCTTTACTCCCCCTTACTCTCTTTATCCTGACCCTCTTATTCACCACTCTACTCACTATTCCCACACTTGATTCGGCTGCACGTTTACCGGGATCCCACAACCTGGGGCACTTCCAATACCTCAAGCTCCAAACCCCGCTCAAACAACCACACCCTAAAAAAAAAAAAAATCTAAATCTATTCTAAAACTAAATCACGATTTATAGATAAAGCAAATTAACACTTATGTTGTTTACGAAACTAAAACTTTGATGTATATTCTTCCTACTGTTGAAGACATCTTCTTCTTCTCAGCTTTCGAATCTATTTACTGGGAAAACAGAAAGATCATTGATGTCAACTCTTTCTGTCTTGAAGATACTCTTGTTTACCTTTGCTTTTTATATACTTAATTCTTTCTTGCTTGATATTTTATTCTATCTGATGTTGATTCGCAACACTAGTATTTTAATTTTATTTGAATTATTATAATAAGTTGTACTCTAAAGCAGAGGTTCTCAAATTCCTATTTGACTACTGCCCCTTTGAATATATATATATATATATATATATATATATATATATATATATATATATATATATAATAACTTAACATATATATATATATATATATATATATATGCTCTTTATATACTATATATATAGGTGATAGGTATATCTTATATAGCATATATAGGGCTAAGACCTGTCCTTGGGGCCATGTGCTCTGAATCTTCCTCTATCCTCCAAGGCCATCTTCCTCAGCTCCTGCATCAACGGCATTCATATTCTTCAGGGAACCTCACTGAACTCTCAATCTTCAGGTCCTTCTCTTGGTCTCTTTCCCTCCAGGTATTCACTCTCATCTCTTTTTGGCACTCTCCCCCTCTTGCATCCTCTCCAGGCGATATCCCCACCACCTCAATCTGGCTGCATCCATCTTATTCAATAGAGCCTTCAAACATCCTCTCTTATTATTTCGTTTCTCTGGCTTTCTCTTCCTAGTCTTTCCACCGACCCTGATTTTTTAAAATTTTTAAGTGTTCGATTCATTCACAGATAAAAAAATTATATCAAGTTGACAAAATTTACCCATCAATGCTAGTTCCTCTCAGGGTGAAATTTTAAAGAGATCGTGATTGAAACATCAATATTATATTTTTACGTACTGTATATAATATTTTTATTTCACTTGACTTACATCCTGTAAAACATAAAAAGTAAAATGTCATTATATGTTATATTTAACTTCCATAAAAATAAAGAACTCATATATATATATATATATATATATATATATATATATTTATATATATCTTTCATCTTATATATATATATAACACTGCTCATATATATATATATATATATATATAACAAGCTATAACATATATAACATATATAACATATATGCTTTATATTTAACTGCCATATATATAACAATAATATATATCATATATATATATTGTTCACTTTATAAACGACCTTGGTAATTATCACACCAAAGAGTTTTCCATACTAACAAAGAGTATACATTTTGATAATTGTAATTTTCATTAGTCAAAAAATTAACTTTTACGTAAAACGAAGTTGAAAAAAAAAATATTAATATGTATGATATAATATAATATAAAAACAATTTCCTATACTTTTTCCATTATTAATTAAAAAATTATTGCAAAATATTAAAAATAAAAATAAAATAAAATCTTATGGGTAACTATTTTAAATATATTAATTTGAAATTTTAACAAAATAGACTTTTACAAAATTCATAGCATTGGATAAGTATATCATATGCATTCTTAAAGTAAATTATATGAAGTAGTTTGATGAAAGTTAAATTATTCGACCGCATTTCAATCAATACCTCAAGCCTATGGTAGTTCCTATCTCAGTTATTTATTAATATTAAATTCAGAAAATAAAACGTTAAAGATTAAAATCTAATTTAAAAATTATCATTAGCAATTTATATAAGGTTTTTAAGGTATAATATCAGAGCAAACTAAATTAATTTGCGAAATGACAATTCATCATTAGTCCATTGATTGATAGAATCGTGGTTTTTGATAAAAATTTATTCTGTGTATTCTACTATCCTCTCTTGTGGTCGCACTCCATGTCTCGGCCCCATATAGTAAAATTGGTGTTAACATACCCTCAGATATCGCCCTTTTCACCTCAAACTCATTTGTCTATCTTACAGTATGGGATACACTGCTCTTACAACTCCCATACTAGCTATATATATATATATATATATATATATATATATATAGAACTGCTGCTATATATATATATATATATATATATATATATATCTTCATATATATATATATATATAATATATTATATATATATATATATATATATATAGTCTCCAACAGAACTGGACCATATTTTAATGGAATAAGTTCTGTTGGATTAACTACGAGCTAAGCCCTGCCCCTTTTTACTTTCCCTCGTTTTAGTAAGGTTAGTGTTATCGTATCCCTTTAAGACTTGGTTTCCCCTCTTTTAGGACTTAACCTCTGCTACGTTAGGTCTCCCTGGGGCCCCCTAGTGGGTGCTGAGCTCCCAAACTTGGTTATCTTAATATTCTAATGCTAATATTACATATTGCCAGCAATGTGCCACTTTTAATGCTATAACTAAAATATTTGCTTATGTTGCAGGAGTTCAATCATAAAAAAAAATATTAATAAACAAAATACATTCAATTTCTCCTTTATTATCAAGGATGCGGGTAGAAAACACTCTTGTACGCATTCCACCAACGTCCTTCTAGAGTCCAAAAACATTAACTATGGAATACAAGTCGTTGCCCTCTATGCAATCGAACCTTTTGTTAATTTCTCTCAATATCGTCGCTACCCAACGTCTTTAATCCTCGACTTTCATTGTCTGAGGATGCTAGTACTTTGTTCAGAGTGTTTACGATAGGATTAACATACGCAACTGATGACATATTTATGCTGATTATCATGGTGATAACTTCAAAAGAGTACAGGGATAAAATTGGATAGAATAGAACTGTCATGGAATGTAGAAATGTCATGGAATGCTCGTCTGTATTTGTTTTAGTTCTTTTTGAAGCATGGTTGAATGATTAAAATATGCATAAATTGACTTACATTTTAGGAGGACTTCACTGACTGATGTTTGAGATGTCAAGTCATTTTTAATGGTAAGGAGCAGTTGAAAAATAACCCAGTTTGTTTTGTTGTTTTTTTACCTCAGAGATAAACGGATCTTTCTTTATATTGACACCATCATCTCTAATGAGTGGACATCATCTAGAGATAGATTAAATTGAATAACATTTCCATTAAATGCGTCTTCGAGATATTCACCCATGTTACAATATGTGAGTGGGTTCAGCGCACCACACAAAATTATGGGTTTCAAGTCCTTGTCTCCGATATAAATAAAAGTTAACAAATAAACTCTTGATTGAGTATCTGATCATTCGTCGGTGGAGAAAACTATCTAGAATTTATGCTTCTTTTCAAGGAATAAATCTCTCATATTTAGGGTAATTCTAGCTCCACCATTCAATCCATTGGGATAGGGTTGAGACCTAGACTATAAGACTCACAAAAGTGTTTTACTATCTTGATCTGTTTTATAAATACTTTGACGCTAAGGCTCTTTCTTTCTTTTGTAGCCGCCACAGTGGCAGGTAATCGAACACCACTAGGGCTATAGTCTAGGAATTTCCACCTAATCCTGTGTAGAGATTAATATCAGATTCAAATTGATCCGCAATTGTGCCTCCCTACTGTGTTGTTATTTGAAATTTTCTGTTTTTCCTACAGTATATAATACTTCAACACTTCAAGGCGCCTAGGATGCTTAAAAAATTTACCGTAAGCTTTATCCTGGGTGCTTTTACTTCCCTTTGTGTGTATTCCCTTCATATTTTAATAGGTCTTCCCTCGCAAGTGGGAGTTGGGAAAAAAAGGGGCAGCATTCACACGTCCCGCTCATGTGAAAGCCGAGAATCTTAACGAGGTAAATCCATTAATACGGAGAAGCTTTTCCTTTTTATACATTTTTTATTCGTAAAGTCAAAAGGGCCTTTGTTAACCGAAGGTAAAAAATCGGGGCTTTTCTTAATTGCTTTTCTTATTTTTATTAAAACATTAATCTTCAATTCAATTCCATATATATATATATATATATATATATATATATATTAATATATTATATAATATAATATATATATATATATATATATATATATATAATATTATATATATATATAATATATATATATATATATATATATATATATATAATATATATATACATATAATATATATATATATATATATATAGATAGAAAATATTTTTAAAGTATTTATATAATATGAAAATGAATGTACTAAAAGCCAATGATGAGGTTTCAAAAGAAAGATGTTTGGATATATAAGGAGGAAAAAAGGAATACTAAAAGGTGCATACATAGGAGAAAAAAAAAAAGGTAAATGAACAGTTTGGAAGGAGGATAAATGGGAACTTACAAGGGAATAGGAAGCTCTTCTGGAAGGAAGCACGAAAGGTTAAGAATGAGAGTAAGGGGAATCTGCATAGAATAGTGAATAAGGATGGTGCTTTCGTAACTGATGAAATGGATGTGAGGAGAGTGTGGAGGAAGCACTTCGAAAATCTGCATAACATTGGCAGTATTGAAGAGGTGATAGTGAGTGTGTGTGAGTTTGATGTTGCAAAAAATAAATAGACATTAAAGAGATGAGGTACTTAGTAAGGAGGAAGGTAAAGGGTAAAGTGAGAAAGTTGAAGATGGCAAATCTGCAGGCATAGATGGAATTACTGGTGAAATGATCAAGAATAGAGTGGTGATTGAATGGATTTTGAAGTTGTGTAACAAAGCGTTTATGTAGGGTATATATTATGTTACTATATAATAAGGGTAAGGGGGATATGAGGAACTAGCTGTAGGAACCATAGGGAAATTAGTTTATCGAGTGTTGTAGTGAAGATATGTGCTAGTATTTTGGTTGAAAGTGTACGTCGAGTGACTGAAGGACTGATTGGTGAAGAACAAGGTGCATTTAGAAGTGGTAGAGGATGTGTGGATCAAATTTTTACCTTTAAACAAATGATTGAGAAAATGAGAGAATAAGAATAAATTGCATTTAGGTTTTATGGATTTGCACCAGGCGTCTGATAGAATTAATAAGGAAGCTCTGTGACATTTGCTAGTGATATATGGTGTTTGTGGTAGGCTTTTGAATGGAATCAAAAGTATGTATAACGATAGTGAAGCGTGTGTAAGAATAAATGGAGTTGTAAGTGATTGGTTTAATATTAGTAGAGGAGTGCGGCAAGGATGTGTCATGTCCCCTTGGTTGTTAAATTTGTATATGGATGGGGTTATGAAAGAATTCGAGGTAGGGTGGCAGGAGAAGGTGTTATAATGATGCAGAATGGAAGAAAGTGGAGGGTGCCCTACTTATTGTATGCTGATAATTTGGTTTTGTGTGGTGAATCTGAAGAGAGTATGAGAGAATTGGTAGTTTGAAAGTTAGAGATAAGAGTAAGATTATGGTAGTGAGTGAGGAGAGTCCACGGTGTGAAGTCATGTTAGATGGTGAGCAACTGGAACAAATGTCTGAGTTAAATATTTAAGATATATGTTGAATGAAAGGTAACGGATGATGCATAGTGTAGTAGGAAAGTTGTGAATGGCAGGAAGGTGGCTGGTGCAATTAAATCCCTTGGTGGATGTAAAGGACTAGCTCTTGAGTCGCCCTAGGGTTTTGCCATTGAGGGTATGTGTACCTGTATTAATAAATTGGTAGTGAAACTATGCTCGTAGGAATAAGAGTTATAGATAATAAGTCAATGTGGTTCAGGAACAGACATCTTTGGGGGTGGAGAAGAATTTATAAATGAAAGGAATGAGCGCATTGGCGGAGTTTTGTGGTGTTGAAGGAAAGGGTAAATAGAGAATAACGAGAATTACCATTGAGATGGTTTGCGTCATATGGAAAAGTAATGAACGATAGTGGTTGCGTTAAGCTGATGTATAGTGGTTGATTGTGCTGGGAATCGACCGGCTGGAGACCGAAGAAAAGGTGAATTTGAATCGGTAAAGAAAGCCATGAAAAAAGAAATGAAAGTTGGCAGCATGTGAGAGAAAGGCTTCATAATAGGAGTGAATGGCGGTTGGGAATGAATCCCACCATTGACGAGGATACCACAGTGAGGGTCTCCGTCGCAAGTCTCATGAAGTCTAGGGTGAATGTTTCTGACTGCGCCGAGTTCTCACTTAAGGGTGAAAACGGGACGGAAGGTTTTTTTTTGTCTTTTCGACTTTATCAGTTCTCCTGCTACTTTTCTGCTTCCCGGTGTATGCTAAGCCGAATACCGAATATTCGGCTAAAAGTATTCGGCCGAATTTACCGAATATTCGGCCGAATAATCCACTTCGCTATTCGGCCGAATAGTTATTTCAAAGTCTCGGTCATCCATTTAGGAAAAATAAAGAAAATCATTACACTGGTCAACAAAAAAAAGGTAAATTTTTTATTGGATGTACTTTTGCTAGGGCAGATATTAGTAGTAATTCGGGTTGCTGATTCCCATATATATTCTCGAATTTGCTGGAATCACATCCCGTTTTCGTGCAATTAATGGATCCCTATTTTTGCATATTCCCTAGGAATGACAAAATTCATGTGCGCACTACGTAGGCTGTTTAGACGTTACCTTCCGCATATATGTACATAGTAGCAAGTTTACTTGCGGTGATATTCGGGAAAGCATGTGGTAACTTTTAGTACGTCTACATGTTTGGATGCCAATGACTTGGATGATGTCTATCATCCATCTAAAATACAGTCGGATCCGTCATTGTTCACCAGGGTGAACTGAACGATCTTGTATGAGAGTTGTATTTTCCGAAGTTGTCCTGAGCTGTTGGCTTCGAGGTTGCATGAAAAATGACTACTGGGCCATGGCACAAGGGTAACATTTTATCGTAACAGAGAAAGCAGAGCTGCGGAGGCTCCTCCAGTCAGATGGTTGCAGGCCTACCACTCGCTATGGGACTCCCAGCATACGATGGCAGGTGAGTGGCGACTGTTTATTTGACACTTCCAGGAGCAGTTAAAGTGTGTGTTGTTAAACAACGCAACAGGTATGCTTCGGTTCCAATTTAGGGTACTCGGTACGGATGAGAGAGGAGTATGCAAAAATCAAGACAGTTTGGAGAGGCTACAATATCAGGTACATGGATGGTAAATATGCGTCGACCTCAAAATGGTAAACATTTTGCTCGGTAAGCAAGCATGTTTCACCAAAATATCCCTGCTTCCTGTGCATTGGGACAGCCGGGTGGCAAAGGATCACTGGACCAAAAGAGAATGGCCACCGAAGGAAACCTTGGACGCCAGGTGACAGGAACATCGTACGTGAACCATTTGTACAGAGAGAAAAAACCTCATCTTACCTCCACTACACATTAAAACTTGGTTTGATGAACATTTTGTGAAGGCCCTGGACCATGATGGTGAATGTTCTCCGCTATATATGCTCAACGTTTCCTGGTCTGAATGACGAGAAGAAAAAAGCTGGGATATTTGATGGCCCACAAATACGGACACTCCTCCGTGATGCTGCCTTTGCTACAACAATGACTGTGTTAGAGGCAAGAGCGTGGAATGCTTTTTCAGATGTAGCACAGAATTTTCTGGGGAACAGGAAAGACGAGAACCACTAACATTGTACAGGAACTGCTAGACAGTTTTCATTCGGCATGGATGTAGAATGAGTTAAAGTTGTCACTACTTACATTCTCACCTAAGAAAAAATTTCCGGATAACTAGGCGATGTTAGTGATGAGCAGGTTGAACGCTTCCATCAAGATCTAAAGTTCATGAAAGGACGTTACCAGGTCAAGTGGATATCAATTGATGGACTGAATATTGTTGGAGCTTTGATGGGATATTCCAGGACCCTATGCAAGTAGATCGTCACGAAGAGAAAGTTACTACGCATCGTAGGTATGGTTACATTAACTAAACCCATTCCTTCTATTACATTCGTTGTTGTCCCATATTCCTTTTATTCATAGTTGTATTATTATGTTTTAACATATATCTATCAAAGACATGTTTCATATCATTGCCATTTGTTTCTCTCCCTTCATATATCAATATATATATATATATATATATATATAATAGATATATATATATATATATAAATATATTATATAAAATATATATTCTCTCT
>JABUQX010063484.1:45000-54378 GCA_015478945.1 Trachelipus rathkii | reverse complement strand
AAGAGAATGATAAAGCGGGAAAAGACAAGAAGTTTTTATTTAAAAGCGCATTTATAGACATAAGTGCAAACTACATAATCGTTTACATATAATATTTTAGCATCAAATATATTTACAAGTTTAATTAAAAGAAACATTAATTAAAAAACACATAAAATGAAATAAATACAGTATACACCACCATAAATTAGAACTGATAGGTTGTTTAGGAAAACATAAGGTCTTTACATAATGAACATTATTATATTTTTAAAAAAATGTTACATAATGATTCTAACATAAACTAAATGCAGAGAGTCAAGGAAATATACAACATTATTTTATTCTTATACACGGCTATCCAGTGACCATGAGCTCGAAACATTCCGAGAGAAAGTTGTTGAAGATAAGTTCAGAGTCGGTTTCCAATACCACAGAGTTGAGTTCATTACACGCGAATACACCTAAAAATCGTCTTTCGTTTATAAAGACGTTTAATATTTCTTCTTCATCCATCTTTAATAATACAAAATTGTATTTCGTACTCTCAATCTCGATGATTTGAGTGTGTTCTAAATACACTAGAACTGAGATTGAGGATGTCAAACTTTGTTGTCCAAATTTGAGATTCAGACCTAATATTCCTTTTCTTAGGATATTGAAATGATAAGCATTACAAGCTGAAAGATCAGCAGTGAGCTCGTAGGCATATAAATTACTGTTTTCAGCATAAGTCTTGAGATCAACACCTGTACCGTTATCGCTGCAAGATACAGTATTGGCAAATAAATCGTAAAAAGGACGCGAAATTGAGAATGTAGCCTTCGTATATCATCTCATAATCACGACCGAATGGTTGACCATTCACATGCAAACTGATACCTCTAAGTCCGAAATGGGTAAATTAAAAGGCAGACTTTCCCATAGTTTCCAGAATAAGCCTCATGTTCCACAATCCCTATTATCACTTTTTGAGGTAAGCTACCATTGTCGATGTTAGGTATATAATACTCGATAATCCTTGGGTAAAGTTAAAAATTTTAGTCTCAATTCTCTTGATTGGATATTTTGCTGTATCGGACAAAAGAGATTTCTCGATTTCCATATGTTTAAAGGGAGATAATTTCACTTTACGTACATAAAGATAAGCATCCAGTAATTTGAAAATAGGTTTTGGAGCGGTAGTTGTGGCTGTAGCGTTGCTTTGAACATTAAGCGCAAATTGAGGAGTAGATCTAGTTAACCTGATGCGGGTGTCCACTGATGGTAGAATAAGTCTTTCCTGTGAGAATATATCACCGTTTACACGTCCGTAATATTCATACGTGTTATTTTTAGATTTAGCGGCGTTGTCCCTATGTTTCTCTACATCTTTTAAATTGTAGTAGCCGCTTGATTGTAAATGGGACTGTTTAGCATCATCCGAATAATTTAGTAAAGTTTCGATATAACTTCGGTATGGGTAACTTGCAGCTGATGCTCCTAGAGATGTTTCATTTAAAAACACCTCAAGTTGATTGAAACATGCATACAAGAAATTTGTCTCGGTGGATACTATGTGGTCGGTGCCTGTGAGATTTGAACCATCTTCGTTTACTAACTTAGTCTTCAGATATAAAAACACATTTGAAGGATCAAGATATTGGTCTGAAGTGCCAGGGATGTTGAATTCGAGAGGTACATCTGTATTTGTGATTGCGTGAACGGGGTTTATACTAATAAAATTGGATTCACTTACACTAATCTGTGTAGGATTCACAGAAAAGAGATCCAATTCGCTCTTAAAACAGTCGGGGCTGGAGGGATGGAGGAAATGCATCTTGCTACTACAATCGCTTGACGTATAATGAGGAGAGATATGTTTAAACATTCCTTATATACGAAATAGATGCAGGTTATTATTATTTATATAAAAAAAAGTTACCACTTATCACTGTTATTAGAGAGCAAACACATCAATACACTTTTTCTTTAGTGGTCCTTTATTATTCCTCTTTAATGGTTTTTTACGACCACCTACACCTTGACCAGTCATCTTGCGTCTTATTTTTCGTTTAACATCGTCTAACATTTCATCTGAAACATCCGCTATGCGGCGTTTTACAGCACTACGAGGGTCGACACCCCCCATAATATCCTGGAAAGTATCTATACCTGTCCTAGCTGCTTTTTTAGTGAGGTATTTACCCCCTGATTTAAACAGGGGAATAGCTCTACGAAATAACGAAGCAAAAAATCCTCCTATAAACCATATCCCCTCTGCATTCTTGAACCCCTGAAGACTCTTTCCATCTTTCCATGTATTATTATTATTATTATTTAACGGAGCTTCTTTCCTTATGTGTACTTACAACCTGCTGTATCCACTTGTGAATGGGTATGTGTTGCCTTCGACGTCTCTTATATAAACGCGAACTGAACTCAGTTGGGTCTTACTCATAGGTAAGTAGTGAACATTAGGAAAGCTTATAACTTTACGTCCTTTAGGAAAATGAACTACTCTTAACAAAGAGGCTTTATATTCCCTAACATACTGGAATGGTCTTACAATTCTGTAATAAACATAGGCCATACCAGGATCTTGAAACATCTTATTAGGCAAGCATACAAATGTAATGAATTCTTTCTGTCATTTTTTGAGACTACTCTTCCATCGTTGGTATATAACGCATTAGATCCTTTAGAGATGGTTTGATATTATTTCCCGATATTTTGTATACATGTGAGTAACAACAATTACGAAACCAACCTGAGGCGCGGAAAATAAATAAACTTATATCTTTCAAGTTCACATGCTCATGAGATTTTAATGTGATTAACACGTTATCTTCGTTAACGGTTTTATTAACAAGAAACACTAAATCTTTACATATTTGACTTTCTTCAAATTTTTTGCTTAAGTCTAATGAACACAATCATAACCGATTTATAATTGGAGACCTGTGGTTTATTAATAATTTTCACGAATATTCATTGGTTTCCCTCGTTTGGATGGTTGCAATATTAGTTTACTTTTTAATAATACTTTTTAACATTATCCAACATTTCTAAGTATCCGTAAAACGCCAATAATGAAACAGGCATATTCTCTATATCGGCGTCGAGAATTATTTCACTTAATCCTGCTTCATACATTTCTCGATCAAAAGTTATAGTGTTCAATAATTGGGTTGTATAGTCTAGTCCGATATTTTATTTTCAGGATACAGATCCATAGAAGCCGATGAAGGTAGAGTTAAATAGAAATGATCTCACTCTCCATGTTCACAATATAAACTGATCAATGTTCCTTAATTTCACTAGCATTTATATAATATAACTTCAAAGGGTAACCTACCCATTTGACAAGATACTGTTTATTTTACCTTTTTCTTTTAGACCCTAATATTTTTTTCTATTTTTATTCATTACTCTTAGGATCAAACCGTATGTTTTTTCTGTATTTCTTGTTTATAGAACCCTCCTTTTATTTGTTCACCATCTAAATCCTCAAGATAGTATAATTTTAACCCGTCTCTTGGGAATTCTCTGATTGTATCTACTTTAAAAACTTCTCTTGACCATCCCGCCTCATACCCTTTTCTGAAATTTTCATCTGACCTAGACACTCTCACGTAATCTCCTAATTTAATACCTGTGTTATCTTTAATTTTCCGTACAGGACGACTCGGAACTGAGGGTTTTGTCTTCACCATCTCTAGAGGGGTCTTCTTAAGTGTTCTATGATAAGACCTATTATAAGAATAAGCCAGATCCTGTAGTATATCTATATATTTAAATGTATTCATTTTCGTGAAATATCTATGCATCTTTCTTTTTAATAGGTTCTTTGTACTCTTCAACTATGCAAAGCTTTATTAACAGAGTACGATTGTAGTACCTATATCAACTCTGTAACTATTTCTTGAAACTCTTTGCCTAAAAATTCTGTACCTTTATCTGACCACATCAATTGAGGATATCTGTTATCCTCATTTATAATTTCTCTCACAGCTTCAGCAACAGTTTTTGACTTTTTATCCTTTAAAGCCTTTAACCATAAATACCTGGAATATACATCTATCACAAAAAGAATATATTGATACCCTTCATTGTAAGATTTATATTTTATCATCTCTGTCAAATCAAGTTGCCATACATTATCTAAGTGGGGGGCTACGGTTTTTCGTGTAGGAAATTTTTTCCGAATAGGTTTATGTAGAGTAAAAGCATCCTCCCCTTGTAAATAATTTTTCAGTTCTTTTTTATTTATATGAGGAAACTTTGAAGCGAACCTTGAAAAACCTCCATAACTGTAAGGATGTTTCACCTCAAAGTAATATTTATCGACCGCATCCTTAGCCTCCATGACTCACAATGACATTATCAATAAAAAACATATTCATTTATACTGAAAGGTGATATAAAAACCGAATGTCTACATGAAATATTTTAATTTTCAATTACAAAATAATATTAACTATTTAAATTACAATCTAAAAAAGAAATAAGCACATGTATAAGAAAGATAACATAGGTTTATACATAATTTAAAAAATTACAACAATAACAATCATAATAAAAAGCCCCAATAAATAATTAGGAACTGATCCATTTTGAAGCGAATTTTGGTTTTTTCTTTCTTCCTTGCACTTTGAACGTATGTAAGATTCTCGTAATCATGCCTTTAATTCTGTCCGATTGCAAAAGAAGTACCCAAGCGGGACTCACATCTGGTCTAGGAGTCATTGGAATATTATCGCAGTTCCGTAAATCTTTGTTTATTCTGGATTAAAGTTCTCGGGAAATTAATAGTTAGTCTAAAGTTCTTGTTTGATCCTGTCCATCCTGTCACAGGAAGCCTTCTTTCCAATCACGTGAGAAGATCAGATATCAGTCAACAATATCGATCCTGCTATTGTTTCTTTCTCCGTCAATAATGATTTGACCGAGTTCATTCCAAGTAAGCTGATCTTTTAAAATCTTATATAGAGCTAAAACCCGTTTTCTTATTCCTCATTGGTAAGCTTTCCTTGAGTATATGTTTAAAATTATCTTCTCTTTTCACTTCAATTCTTAGTAATCTGGTGCTAATTAGCCTGAATCTTCCTTAGGTGAATTTAGTAAAACTTTTAGATCTACTAATTTTTTGTATAGCATTTTGATAATAAAGGATTCTTTTTTCATGAATGTTAACATCAGAGTTTTAATATATGATGCAGTTCCTTCTCTGTAATTATTTATCCTGTTCAACTTGCGGAAATCATATAAACCTCAAAGGTTGCTGTTGAAACAATGGTTGATAAGGGTTTAATAACCAATCTGTTGGCCAGTTTGAAGGGTTGGATTGAGGCTGTCGAAACGTTGTTGTTGTTGGTTGTTGTTGTTGTTTGTTTGTTGTTGTGTTGTTGTTGTTGTGTATGTTGTTGAATTTTGTTTTATGTTGTTGTTGTTGATGTTGATGTTGTTGTTGTTGTGTTGTTGTTGTTGTTGTTGTTTGTTTGTTGTTGTTGTTGTGATGTTGTTGTAGAGGTAGGGTTCCTGTATTATATTTCAACTTCTTCATAATCGGCTGTCAGGGTAACCACTACTTCTTCATCATTGACAAGCCACTTGGGTTATCAAAAGGTGCTACTAAACGGAAAGAGTAAAGGTAGACACACCCCAACTTTCTGTAATAGCCTTCTTTTTAATATTTTAAGTTTCTTACGTTACCGGCAAGTTTTTTAATGATGTTTCTATGACGACGAAGCTTTACCTTCTGAGGTCTTTTTAAAGGAACATTTCCTTTTATAAGATTTAGGCATACTTCTGCTATACATTGAATAAATTTTTCATCTTCACAGATCAGTTTACGTTTTTCAGAAAGTTTCAGGTTTTTAAATTTGCTCATAAGAGGTAAATAATCTGCTACTAGAGTACTCATTATTCAGGTATGTATACTGTCTCAATCTCGTTAGGCAAGATATTTGTACGCAGTAACACTCTATGCGTGTTCTTAGGATGAAGCTCACAGAGTAAATAACCGTGAGGAATAGAGGTAACTTCTTTATATACTTTTAGGAACTTCTTTACGTTGAGTAGGGAACACTAGAAAGGCCACAACATTGACCTGACTCATATCCCTTCTTTGCCCAAACAAATTAAATACTGTGTGTTTTAAAGAACACATCCCTCATATACTTATTCTGATTGAAAGATATTCCTTTTATATAAAAAATCACTCGCTCGGCATCAAAGGGTTAAATGATGAAAGTAAACTGTATAAGTTTCTATTATATCCTCATTCAATTTATGCATCAAATCGTCAAGGATTATAATTTTATGACCTGGTAAACATTGAAGAGTTTTTATATCATATAAACCTTCGTGAAATTGAATTACATCTTTGTAATCATTAAACTTTTCTTGGTAAACACTGTAGCACCAAATGATTTTAACAGGCTTTTGCTCGAAAATCTCAACCTCTTTTAAAATGTTTAATAAAAGAAAGGTTTTCCCGCATCCTGTAGGACCAGACACAAGACATGTAGCAGGAGCACGGAACATAAATTTACCAACGTCCATTCTAGGATAACACCCAAACACTAATGAACAAGAAAAGGTCTGCACTTATGTTATAAATGCTTTAAAATAAAAACTTGTTTTCTTTTCCCGTTTTTTATCCAAAGAACTTATTTATTATACTAAAGAGAAAGAAACTTGAATCAATAGATCAATAGATCAATAGATCACGGGTGGGTAGGAGGATAGAGTGGGTGGTTTGATTTACTGATTTACTGCTTTTGGGTATGTAAAAATGCAAATTTTTTAAGTTATAAACATAAAAAGAATAAATTTTTAGTAAAAAACAAAATGTTTAAAGCAAATAAAACAAAATAAATAAATTTTTATAGTAAAAACATAATGTTAAAAGAAAACAAAACAAAATAAATAAAAGTTTTTGAGATATGTTATACAAAATATGACTTGAATCAATAGATCAATAGATCAATAGATCAATAGATCAATGGATCACGAATGGGTAGGAGGGTAGTTTGATTAACTGATTTACTGATTTACTGCTTTAGGGTATGTAAAACATAACAATTTTAACAAAAAAAATATGACGAATCAATAGATCAATAGATCAATAGATCAATAGATCAATAGATCAATAGATCATTAGATCAATGGATCACGAATGGGTAGGATGGTTGATGGTACTATGATTTACTGATTTACTGCTTTACTGATTTACTGATTTACTGATTTACTGATTTACTGATTTACTGCTTTAGTGTATGTAAAACCTGACAATTTTAATACAAAATATGACTTGAATCAATAGATCAATAGATCAATAGATCAATAGATCAATAGATCAATAGATCACGGATGGGTAGGATGGTTGATGGTACTATGATTTACTGATTTACTGTTTTAGGGTATGTAAAACATAACAATTTTAATAGAAAATATGACTTGAATCAATAGATCAATAGATCAATAGATCAATAGATCACGGATGGGTAGGAGGATAGAGTGGGTAGTTTGATTACTGATATTACTGATTTACTTGGACTGCTTTAGGGGTAAATGTCTAAAAATACATATTTTTTTAAAATATGCAAACATAAAAAGTATAAAAGTTTTGTTTTGTTATACAAAATATGACTTGAATCAATAGATCAATAGAGTCAATAGATCAATAGATCAATAGATCACGGATGGGTAGGGGGGTATGAAGTTGAGAGTTAACTGATTTACTGATTTTTTTTTTTGGGTATTTAAAAAAGTAAAATTGTTTTAAGTTATAAACTTAAAAAAAAAATTTTTTTTTTTTTTTTTTTTTTTTTTTTTTTTTTATTTTTTTTTTTTTTTTTAAATTTTTTTTTTTTTAAAATATTTTTTTTTTTAAATTTTTTTTTTCTGCAATCGAGGCTATCACCTTATAAGAAGGGTGTATGCCAAGTTTCGTCGTTCTATGATCAATATTTCAGGTTTGGGAGGCCGGAGACCCCCCTTTGGATGTGTACGGCTATTTATACTCCATATATGATGTGGGTACGCAAATTAATATGAAAGGGTGTATACCAAGTTTCGTCGTTCTATGTTAATATTTCAGGATTGGGGGCTGGAGACCCCTCTTTTGGGGTGTACGGTTATTTAACTCCATATATGATGTGGATACCTATATGAAGGGTTGTATCCAAGTTTCAGCCTTCTACGGTCATATATCTCAGGTTTTGGGGGGCTGAAGACCCCCCTTTTGGGGTGTACGGTCGGTTATTTAACTCATATATGATGTGGTACCTTATATGGAAGGGTGTAAACCAAGTTTCGTCGTTCTATGTCAATATCTCAGGTTTTGGGGGCTGGAGACCCCCCTTTGGGGTGTACGGTTATTTAACTCCATATATGATGGGTGCCTTATATATGAGGGTGTATACCAAAATTTCAACCTTCTATGACCATTTCCAGATTTTGGGGCTCAGCCCCATCACACGTTGGGCGTAGCGGTGCGGTGCGGTGCGGGGCAACAACCGGTGCGGGAATATACACGTCAATAAAAAAAAAATAATATTCGGTAATTAAACATTTATTTATTTATTTATTTATTTTTATTTATTTTATTAATTTATTTATTAATTAATTAATTAATTAATTAATTAATTAATTTATTTTTTTTTTTTTTATTTTTTTTTTTTATTATTTTCGAAAAAAAAAACTGATGCGGTTTTTTTTCGTCGATAAAAGGCCGGAAATTTACTTCCGGTTTTACTTCCGGTTTCGGACGGTCGATCGTTTACTTCCGGTTTTACTTCCGCCATCCAATATCCCCGCTCTACTACTATAGAATTCTCTTATATTTTATCTTTGCTAAAGAAATAATTAGTTAATTACCTTTTATTTATTTAACCACTGAAAAATCAATAGCAATATTTAAAAATCTTACAATATAAATGAACAATTTTGTCATTTTTTGTTTAAAAAAATCCTTAATTTACTAAAGTAAGATCTTGAAGCAAAATTATCATTATTATTCTGCAGTCAAAGGCATGACTCTTAAATTGTAGTGCAAAAAACATTAATATTTCCCGTTTCTGAAGTGCATGCCAATGTTTTTAGGAGATAAATTGATCCTAAAATTCTGAAGAGTCGTTCGCTTTTCCACGGAAAAGGGGGGGCGAGCTTAAATAAAAATTTTCTAGCAAGGACACCCAAATGCTGAAAAGTACCTTTATTCGATGACCACCATTGTAAGGGACTTTCTGAATTTTTAATGTTTCACATTTTTTATATTGGATGATTTCTACTTTTATAACATCTTTAATTTTTTTTTTCAATTTATGTGTCTTTCTCCTTAGGAAAATGAGTTTCTTTTGCTGTTTTTAAAGTCTTTCTCTCTTTAAATTCCGAAAAAACAGCTTTCAAAAC
>JABUQX010063484.1:0-32500 GCA_015478945.1 Trachelipus rathkii | reverse complement strand
GAACGGGTTCGATATTAAACATACTTTATTATATATATATATATGTTATTTATATATATATATGTTATTATTATTATATATATATTATTACATATATATATATTATTATTATTATTATTATATATATATATATATATCCTGTAGATATTTTAGATACTAAAAGTAATTTTTACCATATATATATATATATATATATTATATTATATATATATATATATTATTATATATATATATATATATATATATATATGATATATATTATATTATATTCATCATATTTTTTTTTTTATAAAAATATATATATATATATATATATATATATATATATATATATATATATATACTTGAGTTAGACTTGATAGAGTATTTCAGTTATTAAGAGAATTTAGATTTCTATTCATAAATATTAATTTTTAAACACTTTTCGAATTAAGTCTTGTTCTTCGATCGGTTATTAGATCGCCGGCTTTTGAGAATAGTCTTTCATTTTCAACCGATGTTGCTGGATAGAAGAAAAACTTTAGCTACTTTACTAAGTATTTGGAACAAAGCCTCCTTTTCCTTCTAAAATGTTAAAATGTCGAGATCAATTGTTCTTATAGTTTTGTCCTTTTGATAATATTTCTTAATTGTAAAGTTCGAGTTTATTATATATAGATGAATCTACAGATGATTCACTATCGCAGTCACTATCGCTAGACTTTGTAAGTAAATTGTCAAGCATTGATATACGAGATGTCTTTGAAATACATATATCATGGCTCAAAGTTTTCGAAGAAAATGGTCTTAGATCTCGCTTTCGTAGTTTAGTTGGTGATTCTACAGTAACGTCCGGTTCCGGGATTTTCATATTTTCCTTTAAAAAAGTTTCTATACCATTAATAATAATTCCCAAGTCAGAATCAGAAAATAGTTTTTTCTTAAATTTTGGGTCCAAATATGTTGACATAAGACAAATTGGGTTTTGAACGTAGGGGATTAGTCTTTGATTAGCTTCATTTTGGATTTGTTCTTTAGCCTTTTCTGTTTCTTCATGCAAATCTTCTATTGCTGATAACTGAGAGCTTATAGCATAAACAGTTGGAACAATTATCGAAGATGTAGGATATTTACTTCCACACAAAATTTGCGATGCTTCTTTGAAAGGTCTCAGAATATCTTGCAAATTCTCTAAAATTATTTTTTCATTTGCTTTTATAGCCAGTGATGGAAGTTTTAACTTCAAAGCTGCAATTTCTAACTGCTCTGCTTGACTGACAGCTTTGTCTATCATAGGTAATGAACTATTCCATCTTGTTTTACAATCTCTCGTAATTTTGTTTGACTTATGTGAAGTATTTTTTTCTGATTTATAGATTGCTTTGTAGTCATTCCAAATTTTTGGAAATCTTTTGAATAACGTTGCAATATTTCGAACTTTATCAACAATGTTTGATATAAATGTTGAATTTTGTGGTTTTGGAAATAAAACGGGATCAATACAAAGGTTTATAGTATGTGCAATGCAAGGTAATCTTTTTATATTCAATTTCTGACATGTTTTAATAACATTTGTTCCATTATATGTAACAGCAAAGGAAGGCATTCTAAATTTAAGTTCTTGAAAACACTTTGATATTGAAGCACTTATGTTATCACGTGTATGAGATTCATCACATGGAATGAATCCGATACAAAAAACACGCAATTTCCAAGTTACATCAATTGAGTGTGAAGTTAGGACTAAAAACTGACTTTGATTTTTGGTGCATGTCCATAAATCGAATGTTACATTAAAGTGATTAAACTTACCATCTTCGAACTGGCTTGACAACATACTTTGAATTTTTTGTCTCATGTCGTCGTACAAACAATTTATATGATTCGTTGCAATTGCTCTTCGTGTCGGGGCTTGATATTCAGGATCGAGAATATTTAAGAGTTTCCTAATATATATATATATATATTTTTAAATAATATATATATATATATATATATATATATATATATATATATATATATATATATATATATATATATATATATATATATATGAACAACTTATAGTAACGGGGACACGGAACGGGACGTCGGATTTCAAAAATCTTTTCACAGGGTGACTCTATGGTACATAAAAAGATGTTCTAGGGATGAAATGGAATTTTTTATTTTTTGTTTTTTTATATCTCCGGTTAGGAACGTCGGATTTAAAAAAAACTTCACAGGAAGACGTAACCTACCTAACCTAACCTAACCTAGAATCAACCTGTGAATTTTTTTTAAATGCGACCTAACTAACCTGAAATAAAAATGAATTTTTTTTTCTATTTCACCCCTAGAACATCTTTATATGTCCCATATGTTATTTTTTTTTAAATCCGAAGTCCCGTTCCGTGTCACCGTTACTATACTATTTTCATATATATATATATATATATATATATATATATATATATATATATATATATATATATATATATATATATATATATATATATATATATATATATATATATATATATATATATATATATATATATAATATAAAATTATTATAAATCGTACGTAAGATCCTTTTTTCCTGAAAATTCTTAAATGTTCTTTATATCAAACAAAACCTTGTATAAAAAGGAAGAATTTGAGGAGTGAACTGCAATTTTTGGTAAAGTAATTAATAATTTTTATTATTATTATTATTCACGAACTTCTTTTTACTGCGTAATTCAAATTCCATATTATATACTACTTGGATGTTGTACGGCTGACGTTTTCTATGATTAGGAAATAAATTAAAAGATGACTTCAATATTTTTAATTTAATTTAAAAAACAACAATTTCCTAAGTTTTCGTGAACTAAGCTAACCTAACCTAACCAAATCTAACCTAACCTAACCTAACCTAGCTGAAGCTAACCTAACCTAAAAAAAAATCCATTTCGCCCCTAGAACATCTATTTACGTATCATAGGGTCTACCTGTGAATTTTTTTTTGAAATCTGACGTCCCGTTCCGCGTGGGCGTTAAGTAAGTTTGTCATATATATATATATATATATATATATATATATATATATATATATATATATATATATATATATATATATATATATATATATATATATATATATATATATATATATATATATATATATATTACTTAGTTATGTATATATATATATATATATATATATATATATATATATATATATATATATATATATATATATATATATATATATATATATATATATATATATATATATATATATATATATATATATATATATATATATATATATATATATATATATATATATATATATATATATATATATATATATATTATAAAGTAACAACTTTAAGAACATAGATTTTATATTTTACTCAAGGAAAACAATAATTCAATAACTAAATACTTACAAAAAAGCAGGAGGTTCTACCGATCGAAATGACATCAGATCAGCGGCCACCCATTCCACAATAGCTTGATCAATTGATTTTTTCCTTATGGAATTCTTCACTGTTTTTTTTACTTTTGAATCAGAATTGGTTTTAAAATAAGATCCTACACTAGAACGTTCATTTTCATTTTTAATTTTCTTTTCTAATTCGTTGTAAAGTGGTAAATGATTTCGTCTTAAATGCCTTCTTAAATTGAAAGGCTTTTTATTGATTTTAGAAAAACACAAACGGCATTTTCCTCTATCTGATTTCCCAGTTTTCTCATAGCAGTCGAAAAAAGTTTTCCATTTGTAATGTTCTGGCTGCAAAGTATTTTGTAATGTTTCCTGAACAGACGTCCCACTCCATGAGGTTGAAGGTACTTCCATAGTGGATGGTACTTCGTCCAAGTCTGAGGCACTTGAAGACGTCATTTTATATCTTACCTTTACGTTTGATTATTTTGATAGGCTATATTTTTAATCAACGTAGTTTTTTTCTTAAAAAGTTAAAATAAATATCAGAGATATTTAGTTTTTTGACAAAAACATATTTTTTTTATTATTATAATATAAAAAAATAAGATATATATATATATATATATATATATATATATATATATATATATATATATATATATATATATATATATATATATATATATATACATTTATATACGAACTCTCTTTTAAAATTGAACTGAAAGGCCCAGCACCGTGCACCGCACCGCAACCAAAAGTTTTCACCGCGCACCGCACCGCACCAAAAGCTTCGCACCGCGCACCGCACCGCACCAGTTAACTAAAAAAATTCTCGCACCGCGCACCGCAATCCAAATCGACATTTACAGCTCGCACCGCGCACCGCACCGCACCGCACCGGTGGTTTGCCAACCCTAGTGTGAGATCAGAGGACAAGTGCCTATCTGCATATATTATCTTATCTACTGCGCAATCTCTGATAACACTAACAAAAACAATACTATTAAAATGAATGGTTCAGTAAATACGCACAAACCACATACACACACACCACACACACATATATATATATATATATATATATATATATATATATATATATATATGCGCTTTTATATAAAGATATATATAAAGATAAAGATATATATATACATATATATATATATTTTTATTGTTTATTCGTTTCTATATATATATATATATATATATATATATATATATATATATATATATATATATATATATATAATTAATTATATATATATATATATATATATATATATATATATATATATATATATATATATATATATATATATATATATATATAGGCCAGCGTTTAGATTAGGGGCCCCATGTATCTAAAAAACTGCGATAGCTACACAAAAACTGAATACATTTTTTTTTGAATTCAGCGAACATTTTAATGCAGGAAACAAAAAACATTTTAATAATTTAATAAATAATTCCAAAAACTAAGATATCATCTTACGTTGGAAATCATAATTTACACATGTTACCCATAAAAAATGTAAGTTTTCTTTATATCTTTTCAATATTTTAAGAACTTTAAAATTATTTTTTTTTCGGTTTATTAAGTTAAAAAATATTGTCTTTATATTTTTAAAAAATATTTCACCAGCACTCACGTTTACGTTAAATTAAAAAAAAATAATAATAATTTTTTCATTCCATCTCATGCAAGCCGTAATTTTCAAGTTATCTGTCAAGCCTAATATTTGGGGAAACTTTGGGGGAACGCGAGAATTGTCGTACATCAAAAACTATTTATTATTTTTTTTTATTTTTTTAATCGCACTTCATTTTGTTTCTTCTTCATTTTCCTGCATTAAAATATTCGCTGATTTCAAAAATGTATTCAGTTTTTATGTAGCTTTCATAGTTTTTTTTTAGATACAGGGGGCCCCAAATAAGTCCTAAGTCCTTCATTGAGAAGGGTTCGTGCCACACACCTTGCTATACAATCTTATTCTTTCTCTGTCCAACTCTCTAACCCCAGACGAAACCGATATGCTCAATCCTTTACAAAAGTTTACATGTTCTTAACTGGTAAAGTCTGGAACACACTCCCGCCATCTATTTCCAACTACCTTTGACTTGCACATTTTCAAACGCCGTGTATCGGGGCATGTCAGCCTTTAAACTCCATTCGGATTGTGAATTTCCCAACTAACTAACTATATATATATATATATATATATATATATATATATATATATATATATATATATATATATATATATATATATTATATATATATATATATATATATATATATATATATATATATATATATATATATATATATATATATATATATATATAAACCGAAACTTTTTTTTTTCATCTACCATGAATGCTGGGAGTATTTTCAGTCATGAGTGGCTTCTAAGATTCCTCTCACTCTGTGGAATAACCACTTCATATGCCCTGTCAAATTGTCTTGAATCTTATTGTAGCCACCACTATTCTTCAGCTGTACTTTCTCTTCATTCAACTTTCTTAGCTTCATATTTATTTTTCACTCCAAGATTGTATTTGTCTTTACATCACCATCTTTCTTAATAGTTGCCATCACATAGGCATGATCGCTACAGCATAAGCTTCACATTGTGCCAATGCATTTATGAAACGCTTACTTGTAGTTAGTTAAGTAGTCAATCGGTTCCTCTCTTCAGAGCTTTTTCATATCCACAGGTATGCCAATGATTTTGTCAATACAAATTCCACACAATGTCCTGTAATTTCCGTACTAGAATATATGGAGGTTTCTCTATTCGATACTTGCTTGCATTATACTCAAGGACAAAGGTTCTATCCCTTCACTCAGATGTAACAAATACAGACTAGTCTACTTGTCTCTCTCAACATATTTTGTACTTTTCTAGTCTGATGTAGCATCTATAGAGGGACAAGGAGATATCGTTAAGGCATTATCGGTATTCTTTATGAGGAAATTAATGGTTTTTAGGGAGTGAATATGTGGCAAGGTCTCTATATAAATTATTAACGTCATAGTTGTAAGGTATGGGCCTAGCCTTTGTCTCAAGACAGTCTAGGCGACAGCAAGTAGATTTTAATTCCAATATTTTCTTATCCATACATTTGATTAAAGAGGCTTTGAATTAAGATGAAAACAAGGGTAAATATATGCCGGAGAAATGACCCTGAAAAAATTTATAAGGTCTTCAAATTTCATATTTATTACATTTGTCTATGGATGATTTTATTAAAAATAGCTACACAAAATATTCATGAAACTTGTATAAAATGTTTGAAATGAGCTGAAAAGAAGGAAAACGTAAAAAACAACTCTCGTGAAATGACCCTAAGAAAACTTGTGATTCTTCCTAGTTTGGTATTTAAAACATGGAACTTAAATCTTACTGCCAGATGCTTCTTTTTTTATAGGCTATTTCCCCACCACTCACTGGTCCGGAGGGAAAGGGAGCTACGCCTCCTGTGGATAAATGTTCGTGTGCTTTGCATTTACAACATTTATCGACTTATTTAATAGTTTTTAAGTTTACGATATATTTTAAATATTTCCTAGAAGATTTTGAAAATCGGGACCTAGGTCAATTTTGATAAGAACCATATATATATATATATATAATATATATATATATATTTCATATATATTTATATATAGTATAGCTATGTTATATGATTTATATAAGTTATATATATATATATATATATATATATATATATATATATATATATATATATATATATATATATATATATATATATATATATATATATATATATATTTCCTTAGGATGCCGAATATTTCTTGTTCTTCCACACCGAATATTTGGCTAAAAGTATTCGGCCGAATACCGAATATTCGGCCGAATAATCACTTCGCTATTCGGCCGAATAGTTATTTCAAAGTTCGGTCATCCATTTAGGAAAAAATAAAGAAAACTTACACTGGTCAACAAAAAAAGGTGAAATTTTTCTTGGATGGACTTTTGTAGCAGATATATAGTAATTCGGAGGTGCTGATTCCATATATATTCTCGCCCGTTTTCGTGCAATCATGGATCCCTATTTTTTGCATATCCCTAAGAATGACAAAATTCATGTGCGCACTACGTAGGCTGTGTAGACGTTACCGCATATATCTACAGTAGCAGCAAGTTTACTGCGGTCGATATTCGGGAAGCATGTGGTAACTTTAGTACGTCTACTTGTATGGATGCCAAATGACCTGATGATGTCTATCATCCATCTGAAATACAGTCGGATGGTCCGTCATTGTTCACCCAGGGTGAACTGAACGATCTTATATGAGAGTTGTATTTGCCGAAGTTGTCCTGAGCTGTTGGCTTCGAGGTTGCATGAAAAATGACTACTGGACCATGGCACAAGAGTAACATTTTATCTTAACAGAGAAGCAGAGCTGCGGAGGCTCTTCCAGTCAGATGGCAACCTTGTGTATTTGCAGTGAAGTTGCAGGCCTACCACTCGCTATGGGACTCCCAGCATACGATGCAGGTGAGTGACAACTGTTTATTGACACTTCTAAGAGCAGTTTAAAGTGTGTGTTGTTACACAACGGCAACAGGTATGCTTCGGTTCCAGTAGGGTACTCGGTACGGATGAGAGAGGAGTATGCAAAAAATCAAGACAGTTTGGAGAGGCTACATATCAGGTACATGGATGGTAATATGTCGACCTCAAAATGTTAAACATTTTGCTCGGTCAGCAAGCAGCACCAAATATCCCTGCTTCCTGTGCTATTGGGACAGTCGGGGGCAAAGGATCACTGGACCAAAAGAGAATGGCTACCGAGGGAAACCTTGACGCCAGAGGTGACAGGAACATCGTACGTGAACCACTTGTACAGAGAGAAAACATCATCTTGCCTCCACTACACATAAAACTTGTTTGATGAAAATTTGTGAAGGCCCTGGACCATGGTGAATGCTTCCGCTATATATGCTCAACGTTTCCTGGTCTGAGTGACGAGAAGAAAAAAGCTTTTTGCTACAACAATGACTGTGTTAGAGGCAAGAGCGTGGAATGCTTTTTCAGATGTAGCACAGAATTTTCTGGGGAACAGGAAAGCCGAGAACCACTAACATTGTACAGGAACTGCTAGACAGTTTTCATTCTCATGGATGTAGAATGAGTATAAAGTTGCACTACTTACATTCTCACCTAAGAAAATTTCCGGATAACCTATGCGATGTTAGTGATGAGCAGGGTGAACGCTTCTATCAAGATCTAAAGTTCATGGAAGGACGTTACCAGGGCAAGTGGGATATCAATATGATGGCCGACTATTGTTGGAGCTTGATGAGGGATATTCCAGACGCTATGCACAATAGATCGTCTACGAAGAGAAAGTTACTACCATCGTAGGTATGTTTACATTAACTAAACCCATTCCTTCTATTACATTCTTTGTTGTCCCATATTACTCTTTATTCATAGTTGTATTATATGTTTAACATATATCTATCAAAGACATGTATCATATCATTGCGATTTGTTTCTCTCCCTTCATATATCCAATATATATATATATATATATATATATATATATATATATATATATATATATATATATATATATATATATATATATATATATATATATATATATATATATATATATATATATATATAATCCTACAATTGTGATAGATCCCTCTTGGCGAGAAGGTATAGCAATTCACACGTGGACAAACCTTTAATATCACAATATTCACAAATGCGATGTGGGATATGCAAAAACCGATTACATTTTGGAATCAGCACATCAATAATCAATTGCGAAAACCCATCCAAGAAATTTCATGTTTACCAGTGTTATATACAAAGTAACAAAACAAAAAGTAAATAACTATTTCTTACCTATAGCAAACCATTCACATATTAAATATAATTAAATGAAAATTGAAAAGTTTCTTTCGTATTTAAAGATATTAAACTAAACTTCATTTGAATAAGTTCTAAGGTTAAAATAGAACATTAGCAGTTTTCCATTTTTAAGGGGTAACCCATTTTTTGTGGCTTCTTAAAAATTTTCCCCTGTTTTATAAAAATTATTTCACTTTTGACTGATGACGGTGGAGCTGAAAGGTATTTTATTGCTAGTTTTTTCAAATTCATAAAACTATTTCCAGTGTTTTTTCCACCAATTGAAGGGAATATCATTGTCTTCACTGGTCAAAGTAGGCAAACTTATATATTTGTTTATTTCTTGATGTAATTCCGTATGTAGCCTTTACTTTTATGTACAATAATCACATCGTCAGAAGAATGGGACTTTCTTTTTTCACTCTCACTTTTTTTCTGTATGACGATTTTGATGCCACAATTTCTTTAAAACAATCCATTAAAGAAGTGAAAATGGAACCTTCAGCTTCACTTTCCCCATTACGTGAATCATCGTCAGCAGAAGAGTCAGGAGCTAAATTTTCATGCATTTCTTTCCATGCCTCAACGACCATATTTTTTACTGATTCATCTGATTCATGTTGAAAAATTAGCTTGAATCGCAGATCTAAGAAAGTAGCTACACACAAAGATTTATCACATAGAAACTTAGAAAGTCTTTTTTCTACTGATTTCTTAAGCTCTTCAACGAGTGTAATTATTCCACTGAAGTTTTTGCTTTTAATTGCCTTATTTAAAAATAGATTTATTGCTAAAATGGAAGGGATCACTTGGGCGACTGTTACTTCACGTTTAATGCTTGTTTTAGTGATGTTGTCAAATGGCTCAAGTAAATGGAATAGTCAACATTTTCTGATTGCATTCAGCAGCGTATATGGATAGGGGAACTTTTTGTTCAAACAATCTTTTAAGCATATCATGTTCTGTTCCAGCGTGTAGAAACGTCTTGAATTAATTTATGCTGTTTGACATTCAGCTGCATCTGTAAAGTTTTAAGCTTTGCAGCTGCCGCTGCTGAATGGTGAAAATGAGAGGATATGCTTCTGCAAGTAAATAAAATATCTTTAACAGACTTCTGACATAATATTGATTCGTGAATGCATAGTTGCAACATGTGAATAAAACATGAAATTGATAGCAAGCCACTCTCCCTTATACCAGCTACCATGTTTGGTCCATTATCCCGTATCACTAAATGAATTCTATTTTTTAGAATATTGAAAAATGTCAAAGGCCCTTAGAGGATGACAAATGACAAGATTTTGGCCATATTGGCTATATTATTTTTTATATTTTATTTTTGGAAAATGTTTCTAAAATTTCAATTTTAAATTGAAATAACTTTCCCTTATGTTGACCTAATTTATTGTTTATAAAGCTCAATATTCCGGTTCCGAATAGTCCCGGCAAAAGCTGAATACCGAATTATTCGGTATTTCAATGAATATAAATCGAAAAAATAATACATAATGAATATTCGACACATCATAATATATATATATATATATATATATATATATATATATATATATATATATATATATATATATATATATATATATATATATATATATATATATATATATATATATATATATATATATATATATATATATATATATATATATATTATCAATTTAAAGGTGTTGGTAGGCCTCGTGATATGGTTGGTGGTTAATTGAAGACGTTCACAGTAGGCTGGGTAACAGGAGACTGGGTGTTCTCTGGGTCTTCTCTTTTGTTACTTTGTCTTGTAGGTGTGTAGTAGCCACTACTGACGAACTTTTTCCAGAGATAAATAGCAAAACTATTCTACTTTTCGCTGGTGGAGAGTAGCAAAACTACTCTCAAACATCTCTATGGACGAGTAGCAAAACTACTCTCAAACATATCTATGGACGAGTAGCAAAACTACTCGTGAACTTATATCATTAGGTCGAGTAGCAAAACTACTCTTCTTTGTAGTAAGATCGGCCTCTTTGTAGGTTGGAGGAAACGTGGCTTCTTGAAGCTACGCCTCTTGGTAGGTCAAAGAGAGAAAAAAAAAAAGAAAGAAAAAAAGAAAGAAAAAAGAAAGAAAAAAAAAGAAAAAGAAAAAAAGAAAGAAAAAAGAAAAAAAGAAAGAAAAAAGAAAAAGAAAGAAAAAAAAAAAGAAAAAAAAAAAAAAAAAGAAAAAAAAAAAAAAAAAAAAAAAAAAAAAAAAAAAAAAAAGAAAAAAAAAAAAAAAAAAAAGAAAAAAGAAAAAAAGAAAAAAGAAAGAAAAGAAAGAAAAAAAGAAAGAAAAAGAAAAAAAGAAAAAAGAAAGAAAGAAAGAAAGAAAGAAAGAAAGAAAGAAAGAAAGAAGGAAAGAAGGAAAGAAGGAAAGAAGGAAAGAAAGAAAGAAAGAAAGAAAGAAAGAGAAAGAAAGAAAGAAAGAAAGAAAGAAAGAAAGAAAGAAAGAAAGAAGGAAAGAAAGAAAGAAAGAAAGAAAGAAAGAAAGAAAGAAAGAAAGAAAGAAGGAAAGAAAGAAAGAAAGAAAGAAAGAAAGAAAGAAAGAAAGAAAAAAAGAAAGAAAGAAAGAAAGAAAGAAAGAAAGAAAGAAAGAAAGAAAGAAAGAAAGAGCCTCTTGGTAGGTCAGAGAGAGAGGTCCTTTTAGTAGGCCAGAGCTTACAAAGCCTCTTGGTAGGCCAGAGAGAGAGAGAGAGAGAGGGCCACTTGATAGGCCATAGCTTGCAAGGCCTTTTGGTAGGCCAGGGAGAGAGGGAGAGCCTCATGGTAGCCAAGAGCTTGCAATGCCTCTTTGCTGGCAGGAGGAACTTCTTGACTTCCTCGTCGACTTGAACAAGACTTGGACACTCAACCTGTTAAGCTCTCTCTATCCTTAAAAGTTATTTCTTAATAGGAAGGACAATATAAACTCAACTGTAAGTTTTCAAGAGTTTATTCTCTGGAAAGTTATTTTAACATATATTTTAGATTTACTTTATTATAAAAATTCTTTTATTATATAATATAGAATTAACATACAAAATAAAATACATTTTATATCTAAATATTTGGTTACATAATTTTTTTTTATTTTATGATAATACATCAAAATCGAAAATATAAATAACATTTCATTTATTAAACTTTTTACAACATTGAGTATACAATATTTTATTTTAAAAATATACATTTACATAAAATAGTTACTGGTATCATTGTTCCCGGCCTTTTTATAATATAGGCACCAAACTTGGTCGTTTTGTTGGAAAAGTGAATTAGCAGAATTTGGTTAATAAAGATTCCTCCTTTACATTATTTGGTTTGTCTTTCTGTTTGACACATATTTATTTTGATAAATGTTATTTTATTACATGCTTTAAAACTATATTTTTAACACAAAAATATATTTATAAATGATTATAGTATATGATAAAGGTTTTCCGATAGAGTTTATTTTTTTAAGGGAAACGTCACATTTTAACATGAACTTATAAAAAGGTTCACTAAATATATATATATGGTCAGCATCCCGAAAAGTTCAGGCATGTAACTAGAAAACTATAACAGCTACACGAAAATAAATATAATTTTATTTATCAGGAAACATTTTTACCACGGAAATTAAAAAAAAAAAAAAAATAACGCTTTTTAAAAAATTAAAATTGTTAAAAATGAAAAAATTACAGTTTTGAGAATTTGAAGATGTTCCCTTACTCCGAATGAGCACGCAAAGGTGCCAAATGTTGAATTTTTTTTTTTAAAACTAGAGAATACCCACGGGTAAACAAGAACGATGGATAGAGTCGGGGTTTCTCGGCCTACCGGGGGACGACGGACTTCGTCCCCCTCTGTCCCTCCGTCGGCTCGAACCCCCTAAAAAGGATATAAAAAGAAAAAATAATATTTTCTCCAAAGCGTAAAAAAATGGTATTTGGCAACTTTTGCTCTCGAGACTAATGCAGGTTTCAAGGTCAATCAGAGCGTGCACTATTTCAGGTCTAAGATTTTACTAATATTTAAGGAGTTATTAATAAATATTAGAATAAAATAAATTTTTTTTTAAGTTTCTTCGATGAAATTACTTGCTGAAATCAAAAATGTTATTTATTTTCCTGTAGATGTTATAGTTTTCTAGTTACATGCCTGAAACTCTTGGGATGCTGGCATATATATATATATATATATATATATATATATATATATATATATATATATATATATATATATATATATATATATATATATATATATATATATATATATATATATATATATATATATATATTTCATCAGTGAGTGAGAAAGTTGAATAATGGTAAATCTGCAGGTATAGATGAAATTACTGGTGAAATGATCAAGAACGGAGGCGAGATGGTGATTGATTGGGTTTGAAAGTTGTGTAACAAAGTGTTTATGGAGGGTATAGTTCGAGGGATTGGATGAGAGCAGTAATAGTACCCGTACATAAGAGTAAGGGAGATAAGTATAACTGTAAGAATTATAGAGGAATTAGTTTATTGACTGTTGTAGGGAAGATACATGCTGGTAATTTGGTCGAAAGAGTGCGTCGAGTAAATGATGGACTGATTGGTGAAGAACAAGTGCGTTTAGAAGTGGTAGAGGATGTGTGGATCAAATCTTTACATTGAAACAAATGATTGAGAAAATGAGGGAGAAGAAGAATAAATTGTATTTAGGTTTTATAGATTGGCAACAGTCGTATGATAGGATTAATCGGGGACTCTATGGTAGGTGTTGTGATATATGGTGTTTGTGATAAAAAGTATGTATGACGATAGTGAAGCGTGTGTAAGAATAAGTGGAGCCGAAAGTGATTGTGTTAATATTAATAGCAGAGTGAGGCAGGGATGCGTTATGTCTCCTTGGTTATTCAATTTGTATATGGATGGGGTTATGAAAGAATTAGAGGTGGGGTGGCAGAGGATGGTGTTAGAATGATGGAGAATGGAAGAGAGTGGAGGGTGCCCTACTTATTATATGCCAATGATTTGGTTTTGTGTGGCGAATCTGAAGAGAGTTTGAGAGGATTGGTAGAGAGATTTAGCAGGGTGTGTAAATGGAGGGGCTTTGAACGTAAACGTAGATAAGAGTAAAGTTATGGTTATGAATGAGGTCAGTCCTCGGTGTGAGGTTATGTTAGATGGTGAACAGCTGTAACAAGTGTCTGAGTTTAAATATTTAGGATATATGCTGTATGAAAAGGGAACTAATGATGCAGAGTGTAGCAAGAAATTTGTGAATGACTGGAAGGTGGCTGGTGGAATTAAATCGTTGGTGGATGTAAAGGGATTAAGTCTTGAGTGCGCTAGGGTCTTACATGAGGGTATGTTCTTATCTGTGTTAATGTATAGTAGTGAGCCTATGGTCTGGAATAAGAGGTATAGGTCTAAAGTACAATGTGTTCAGATGGACAATCTTAGGGGCGTGTTAGTTATGAGAAGAATTGATAAAATGAGGAATGAACGTATTAGAGAGTTGTGTGGTGTGAGGAAAAGGGTAAATGAGTGAATAAATGAAAGTATGCTGAGATAATTTGGTCATGTGGAAAGGATGATGATAGTCGGTTGGTTAAACGGATGTATAGTGGTGAGTGTGCTGGGAATCAACCGACTGAGAGACCCAAGAAAAAGTGGATTGAGTCAGTAAAGGAATTCCTTGAGGAGAGAAATGCGAGTTTGTCAGAAGCGAGTAGAAAGGTGCATGCTGGCACAGAGTGGGAATGGCGGGTTTAATGTGAGGGTATGGTTGTGGCCCACCTTAAATAAAAGATGAGATCCACCATTGAGATGCTATAGTGAGGGTCCGACGCGGTCCCGTGAAGCTCTAGGGTGGATTTTCTGACTGCGACGAGTTTTCACTAAAAGGTATAATGGGGACTGTAAGGCTGGGCTTTCTTTTAGACTTGCGTCATATTCTTCTACTACTTTTCTGTTTCCGGTGCATTGGGGAGAGAAGGTGGGTGACGATGATATATATATATATATATATATATATATATATATATATATATATATATATATATATATATATATATATATATATATATATATATATATATATATATATATATATATATATATATATATATATATATATATATATATATATAAATAATAAAAATTAATTATAAATTATTAAAATGTAGATAATGAGTTGGTTGAATGTAGGTACAACGTTTGTCTTATAATAATGTCGTTTTTTCATTTGCTTAAGCAAACAGTATCAACGCACACACACATATATATACACACACACGCACACATACACTTAAATAACATTGTTATATTTATTTGTTAATCTAAGGAGAGAGAGAGAGAGAGAGAGAGAGAGAGAGAGAGAGAGAGAGAGAGAGAGAGAGAGAGAGAGAGAGAGAGAGAGAGAGAGAGAGAGAGAGAGAGAGAGAGAGAGAGAGAGAGAGAGAGAGAGAGAGAGAGAGAGAGAGAGAGAGAGAGAGAGAGAGAGAGAGATTCTTCGTTGCTCAAATTTTGACAGATGACTTTTCCTTTTAAATTAACATTCACATAATTTTGACATTAAAATATCATAGATCGATTTCTGATGGTGCCAATGTATTTTCATAAGCATACGGTTTCCATTTATTATATATTACAACTACTACTGGTTGTACTTCAACTACTACTACTACTTTATGGAGAGGATGGATGATAGTCGGTTGGTTAAGCGGATGTATAGTGGTGAGTGTACTGGGAATCGGCCGGCTGGAAGATCGAAGAAAAAATGAATTGAGTCAGCAAAGGAATGCCTGAAGGAGAAGAATGTGAGTTTGGCAGAGACGAAAAGAAAGGTGCATAATAGGAGTGAATGGCGGGGTCTTGTTAGGGACTTTGGCCCAGAGATGAACCCCATATTGACAAGAGATACCACAGTGAGGGTCCGACGCAGTCTCGTGAAGTCCTAGGGTGGATTTTTCTGACTGCGACGAGTTCTCACTTAAGGGTATAAATGGGACGGTAAGGAAGGGGTGGGGCATTCTTTACGACTTGCGTCATGTTCTTTTACTACTTTTCTGTTTCCGCTGTATACTGCGCACCTCACCCCCAATATGGGGAAAGGAGGTAGATAATAATAATAATAATAATAATAATAATAATAATAATAATAATAATAATAATAATAATAATAATAATAATAATAATAATAATAATAATAATAATAATAATGATTTTTCAGCGTTAAATATTGTTATATTTGAAAAGACTTTTTTTTGCGTACAAAAATTTAAATAAAATTTCCTTTTGAAAACTCGATTTTAATTAAGTCTTTTATTATTATCATTATTAATATTAATATTATTATTATTATTATTATTATTATTATTATTATTATTATTATTATTATTATTATTATTATTATTATTATTATTATTATTATTATTATTATTATTGAATTGTAGGTAGAAGGTGGTGTTTTACAAGATTTATGCCGAAGCATACGCACACAAGGAACTGAGAACAAAGTTTAAAACATTTTCTTTCTAAAGTTTTTATGACAAAAAAATAAAAAATAAAATAAAAAAAATATAAAAGTATCTTTCTAAGCTTAGTTTTTATTTTGAAAAGAGAATGTTTTGTTTTTGAAACAAAGTTTTTGAGAAAATAAAAAAGTTTGCACCAAGATTTTGAAGGCAGCATTTTTAGGTTTTAAGCTCAAACTAAATCACTTAATATTTTAATGAATTCCAATTTTTAAATAAACGGATAAGCTTATTAACATATTATATTTAATTACTCATTGATATAAATATATTTATGAAGAATTAATTAAATATTTTTTTATCTCGCTTAAAGCAGATATATTAATATTTTCTAAAAGTACATTTCAAGTTCTCTATACTTCTCAGTATCTTATCAAAAAGATGACATCCCCATAGATTACAAATATATTTGTCATACATCATACATAAATGTATGTGTGACATAACTTAACAATTTTCATGCTTCACTCTCAACCCATGTAAGGTCATCTTAACAAAATCATTCACCTTTTGCTTAATTATTAACTCAATTAAAAGTAATGCTCAGTGATTAATTATTAATTATTAGTGTGGATCTACATACCTGGTTCTAGACTGGCTAAATGTTTTTCCATGGTTTGACTCGGTAACTTAATCTTACGACCAATCCCCGCAATTCCTATAGCCCCGATTCTAGTCTAACAGATTGTACTGTGGAATACGGTTTCTCTCTCTCTCTCTCTCTCTCTCTCTCTCTCTCTCTCTCTCTTCTCTCTCTCTCTATATATATATATATATATATATATATATATATATATATATATATATATATATATATATATATATATATATATATATATATATATATATATATATATATTATAACTATAATGATAAAATATAATATCCTGAAGATCATTGCTAAATTTTGAAAAGGACGAGTAACGTATACGATAACGGATCTGACCCGTGAGTGCAAGGTTTCTAGATGGAATCCTAGAAGGAAACTTTGTAGAGAAATTTTCCTCTTCGATCGATTAGGGGCAACGCCCCGAGGGAGGCGTCAACTTTTAATATATGAGAAGGTAATCATAATCATATAAATTGCTTTAAAAATACTGAAATTTTTCCTAAAAATATTATGTCTAAATAATTATGATAGGATAGAGAGTTAACTCCTCTTTACATTATTTGTAAGACATTAAAAGACAAAACTGTTGAGAATACAATATTTTTGGTATTTCTTCTTCTTCTTCTTCTTCTTCTTCTTCTTCTTCTTCTTCTTCTTCTTCTTCCTCCTCCTACTATCCAACACCATCACATTCACTTCTGAAGGATTTAAATTTAAGAAAAGGAATTTAATTAAGCAATACTATTACTTCTGTTGAAATGGTGATAGGGTTAAAATCTCGCAACAATTCTTTCAGCAAATTCCTCAAAAGGATTCTTTTTGTGTTCAATTATATCCACATAAGTAATCTCACGAAATTCGTATCCGATTTCTCGTTATTCAGGAGATTCAAAAGTGGACTTTTTTTCGGTTTTGGTAATTAAACAGAATTTTTACTTAACCAGAATTATTGATAGTTTTAAATAGAACTGAATATATTTTTTTTTTTTTTTTTAACGTTTCGTTTTATACTTTTTGCATTATTTTCTATTCATTTTACTTTCATTTCTATATCAGATTTAGAATGGTTATGCCAGATCTGTCTCTTGATGTATGATTCATCATGTCCAGCAGAATAAATTGATTTTATTCGAAAAGGATTTTTGTCAAAAATGTCAAAAAACAGAAACGAGGATTTTTTTTTCTTCTACTAAATCGGTTTTAAATTTCATTTCGGATTTGGAAATGATCGATCGAATTCTCTCCTATGGTGTCTGTTCCATCAAATTCTCACCACAAATTAAGTTTTCCAAAAAAAAAAAAAAAAAGGTCGTATCTCAAGTTCAAAGTATTCCAATGTTTGAAAATGTCTTTTGTCTTTACAGCTTTAAAAATTATTTTTTAAAGTACGTTAGATAAGATGTAAATATCCGAATCCTCGAATGTCAAAGTACTCATCACATCCTCATCAACATCACTAATTTACACGAAAACAAATATTGCTAAAAGATAAGATCATGATTTTTAAGTTTAATAATTTGATTATCTGGTTCTTTAAACGGCATATTATTCATAATTTATATTCTCTCTCTCTCTCTCTCTCTCTCTCTCTCTCTCTCTCTCTCTCTCTCTCTCTCTCTCTCTCTCTCTCTCTCTCTCTCTCTCTCTCGTGTGTGTGTTTTAAAAATTACTATAATTTTAAAAGAAAATTTAGGTTATTTATTTATAGAAGTATTTATTTGCTATTTACGTTTATAACTACTCTATAGAAGTTGAGTTTTGAATAGACTAAAATTGCTTTGAATATAATTAGTTTCCTATTGCCTTTGGAAGAAGACAAAATTTGAAATTGGTTGGTCTCTCTTCAAAGGCTTTTCATGACGATCCAGTAACGAAGATATTGATACGCTCTTCTACTCAAACTCTTCGTTTGAGCAATTGATTCTCTCTTCACTTTATTTCATTCTTTGGATTTTAGCCAACTCTTCATTTTGTCAATATCAGTCTCTAGGCATTTACGTTTATTCCACATATCATTGCACGTTTGCACCCTTTATCGCATTCTAATTTTCTATTCAAAAATTTTTTTTGCTGTTAGAATTGTATCATGTTTCAAAAAATATATTGACATAAACTTTGCCTTAACTTTAGCTAGGAAAATTATTAATTCTAATCTGAAATTATGCTCAGTTACATTTCTAGGTTTCTGTAATAACGTTCGTTTTCCAATGAAACTCTAACAAAGAATATTATAATGCAATATAGTAAAATATTATAATTGATAAAATTACTTTTCAGCTATTAAACAAAGGGAAATTTATTTTCTTAACATAATAAACGCACAAATTTTTTTAAACTCATTGAAATTTACAAAAGAAGAATACTTTAACGACTTGTACAAAATATCAATTTTACAAACGCAAATTAATTTCATTTTAGATATATTTTTCACTTTCATCATTGATTCTCAGGCTTACAAAATATAAGATATTGATCATTAATACAATTTTCACTTGCGGCTGAAATCACATACAAGGTTCTATAACAATTTCTCAAATCTACTACAAATATTGTAAGCGTACAAATATTAAAATAGGTAATGCATAATGTCTAGATGGACTACATCACATTATAAGAATATTAAGTTTGTTCCATTACCTAATAAGAACTGTTTTTCATTACAAACATATATTTTCATAGCATTTTACTCATAGACTGTTTTTACAACAGAATTTATGTAATTTGAAATGCAAGTCAATATCGACGGTTGAACGGAAGATGATAAGCGAAAAATTGGTAACTTAACAGCAAATTGATTTAATTAAATTTATTAAATTCGAGGGGTGGATGTTTCAAAAATCGGAAAAATGAATTTGGTAATATACATCCGAATTTTACCACACAAAGTGCAAAATGCACCATTCAACAAGCTCTAAATGGTTCATTTCTAGCCTTTTTCTATATATAGTTTACTTTGTATACTATTTACAGTTTGAAAACATTCGAAAGTTTTGACTCGAGTGAGCGTCATTCAAAATCCCTTTGAAGAGATGACTTGAAGCTTTACCTATACATAGATAGCATATACTGTCAAATATATAATTCAAATTTTTATATAAGTCCTAAATTTGTAGCAAAGTCCAATCCCTCCCCCCCAAAAAAATATTTTTGGGCATCCGAAAAATAAAAATGTGCAATAACTTAAAATTTTATTTTTCATGCGAAGTATATGAAATTTTCGAATTATTTCCCCGTAAAAAAACAGGGACAAAACAGTTGGGTATGCAAAACATGATATAAATAAAAAACTTGTTACTCCTCCACCTATACACGCTCTGGTAATTTCATACACTTTGCATAAATGCTATCGCGATTTTTAATTTTTTGGATACCAAATATTTATCCTGGATATTTAGATTTTGTCACGAATTGGAGGGGGGGAGGGGGAACAGGTACCAAAATTCTGAATTCTGTTTTTAACCGTATATATGTTATCTATACCAAGTTCAACTTTGAAGTCATTTCCGCAAAAGGCTTTTGAGTGGCATCCATTCTAGTCGAAACTTTTGAATATTTCCAAACGCAAAAATTATGCAAACTAAAAGAAATACGAAAAAAAAGTCAGAAATGAACTTTTTTGAGCTTGTTCAATGCTACATTTCGAAGTTTGCTAAGTCAAATCTGGATGTATATTAATAAATTTATGGACAAATTTCATTTTTCAGATTTATAAGAAAAAAAAAAAATGCTAAGGATATATATAGCCTTTCCTTAGAACGATTTATATATTATATATATATATATATATATATATATTATATATATATATATATATATATATATATATATATATATATATATATATATATATATATTATATATATATTATATATATAACTATAGTAATATATATATATAATAATTCCAAAATGTTCATAACTATTTTTTAGAAAATACATTTCTAAAGGGGCCAAGATGAAATTTAAAATTATATATGTTAAAATTAAAAAAATATAATAATTAATTAACAATATTAAATATTATTATTATTATTATTATTATTATTATTATTATTATTATTATCTTATTATTATTATTATATATTATTATTATTATTATTTATTATTTATTATTATTTATTATTATATTATTAATTATTATTAATGTTTTAACTACAAAAAGTCAAAGAAAAAGTTTACCTTTGAGCAACATGATGGTTGCAGCAACATTTTAAATAAGGTATAGTAAAATTATATTATGTATATACATTAAGTAACCAATTTATTTGCAAGTGACACACTTCTAAGTTCTAACTACTGGTTAACAAATATTATAAACTTTGGATAATGAAAAAGTTGACATAAATAAAATTGACACACACACACACACACACACACATATATATATATATATATATATATAGTATATATATATATATAATATATATAAAAAAAAATATATATATATATATATATAATACTATACTATATGCATTATACTATAGATATATATATATAAAGTTACACAACACTACATATATATACATATATATATATATATATATATATATAAAAGAGTGATAAGTATGTAAAAAAGATTATGTATAATCAATATGAGATAGTTGAAAGCATGAAGAAAAGAAAAGCTCGGTTTCTTGTCGACTATTCTTAAATAAAAAGTATTTGGAAAGAGCTCAGCGCTAAAAGTCCGTTAAAAAACCTTTTGGGAATATTTTTATACACTTTCTTGAGAAGAAAAATTTCCCTTTCAGATGATGATGGTAAATATTTTTATTTAGTTTTATTTTTACTTTTTACGTTCTTAAATTAAATCTCCGTGTAAATGGCGCTCTAACGGCTAAGGCCTTTTCTCCATTTTTTCAGAAGAAGTTTCCTCGTTTGTTTTTCCCTCTTGGGAAACTCCAAGAATGTTTGCAATAAGAATTTGCACCCAATTAAATCCCTTCCTCACCGTCTCCATTTTTATGACACACAAGAGAAGATATATTTAAAATGACGTCACAAGGGGATTTGTCTTCAATTTTTAAGTTCTCTCTCAGTCTTTCTTTGTGTTCGGAAAAGCATTTTGAATAAACACTTTTGTTCGTTTTATGGAAACTCTTCGTCGTTGGCAATAAGTATCTTTAGAAGAGTTTCAATGTATTTTATTTATTTTAGGAGTGTATAATAATAATAATAAAATAATAATAATAATTAATAAATAATAATAATAAATTAATTAATAATAATAATAATATAATTAATAATAATAATAATAATAATAATAATAATAATAATTAGTGATGGGACGATTCAAAATTTCCAAAGGAATGTAGTTTTAAAGCGTGGATCAAGATAGGTGTGAAGAAACTAGCAAGCAACCAAGATTCATTATCAGTAAGTAAATGCTTGGAATCTGATTTTTTTATGAATCTTTTCCAAGCTGATACTGTAGAACCCAAGTCCCTCCAAAATCAGTCCTTTCTTCTGACCCTTTTCCCAAAAAAATGCCAAATCACTTTCATATATTATATTATTGGCGAATGCCCATTTACTTTCTTTGTGGCTCAAGAAAACTTTTCGTACACTCAACAAAATTTTTAACGTAATTTTAGCAGTTTTCTAACTCAATTCTCATTGGATTTGTTTCATTTAGTTTAACATACTGCCAATTATGACAATATACAAAAAATTTTTCAAAAATTTCTTGTAAAGCATATATTACTGGCTATTCCATTGCTGGTTAGTATAAATCTTGCCTGTGGTTAAATTAAATCTAGTTTGATTATTCTTCATACTTGGCAACAGCTTGAGCCGAGTGATTAAAATGACCTACGATTTGATTTGCATATGGATATAGATATTTTTTTTCACGTCTGTTTCCGTTTTAAATATGGCATCCCATTAGAGAATCTAGTTGCAAAGCAGTGTTAAAAACGGCATGGTTATATCTTTAGAATGTATGCTACTTGTCACTCCTGCAGCAAATTTAGGTGCGTTATCCCTACGTATAACATGAATTTTATTAACCAGGAATATTGAATCTCTTTCATAACATTTTAAGACCAATCACACATCACCTAAAGGTGGTAAATTATGATAGGAAACTTTCTGTTTTCCATTAATACTAGCAGGAATACTGTAAGTTCCAATTAGTTAAACTTAAGAAACTGAGACTTTTGTAAAAGTTAGATATAAGTATTTTAATACTATAGGCTATAAAAATATAGTAGAAATGATGGTGAAATATGATGCCATTTTCAAGAATGTTATTCTTATATTTTTTATACTTACCAGAATTTTTAAAACTAATGTTTTACCATTGGAATTTATTCTTAACATCATTTCCTAACAGTAGTGAAAAAAACTGAAAAAGTACTATAGCAAAACGTCAATAATAATAAAGTAATAGTATAAAATAGTAATAATAATGAAATATACATGCACTAATATAATAATTAATAATAATAATAATAATAATAATAATAATAATAATAAAATAAAGTGTGTATGTGATGTGTGTGTGTGTGTGTGTGTGATGATGAGAGAGAGAAGAGAGTATGCGTGTGTGTGCTGGTTGTGCAATACGTCAACGATTCTGTTGTGGTGCTTGTATGTGAGAGGAGAGGAGAGAAGAAGAGAGAAGAGAGAGAGAGAGATGAGAAGATAAGAGAGAAGACCGGGGCGGAGTGAGTGAGCAGAGAGAGAGAGATGAGCATAAAGCTGCTGAAAGCCCCAAATTATTCATAATAATGGTGCATTTGACGTTTGGCATCTCCTCTTATGATTAATCGCTCATAAAAAAAATGTGTTTTACGTCATTTTTTTAAATTTCGTTAAAATTAGAAGTTTTAAAAAAATAATAATACACCAAATATTGATGGATTTTTAGTCAAACAAAAAAAAATAATATAAATAAAAAATTTAATTAGGAAAAATGATCAGCCCTAATAAAACTTTAAGAAACAGTTAATTCAACTTCAGTATCATATATATATTATAGATACTTATATATATATAAATATATATATATATATAATATATATTATATTATATTATATATTATATATATATAGTATATATTATAATATAATATTATAGTAATATATATAACTATCTATATATATATGTTATTATATACTAAGTAATAGAGGATGTTCTATTTTTCGTAACATTTTTTAATTTATGATATATATATAATAATATACTATATATATATATAATAATACTAATATAATATATATATAGATAATATATAGATATTATATATATATATATACAGAATATATATATCTAAATATACATATATATAAGTTATATATATATACTTATATTATATTATATATATATATAATATACTATATATTAATACTATATAATATATTGATATATATATATATATAGCTATATATATATACTTATATATATATCAAGTATAAACTTATAAATTAATATACGTATATATATATTAATTCCGATAATATAGTAATATATAATATAGTAGATTAATATATATATATAATATTATATTATATATATATTATATTATATATATATCGAAAGCGATATCATATAGTAATATATATATATATATATATATATATTATATATTATAACTTATATATATATGATATACTATATGCACACCCACACACATACACACATAAGTGTAGTAGTAAAACCACCACCATCTCACGGGCAAAGCCCTAATCTATGGAGGGGGTGTGCTCAATTTTTTGTCTCTGAGCAAGGACGTACGTCAAGACAAAGAAGGGAGTAGTAACACAGTAGCCAGACGTCCGAACCAATGACGCAACCTGGGGTTCTTCGCTTAGTATGGGCGACAGTGCTCAACAGCTGAGCTAGCCGGACGGCCACTTTCTGTGCTTGATCCATTCCTTCTTGACTTATACGAGCCGACTTCCCCGAATCTCCATTCAATCAGTTCTTATAAATAAATAACTAAATCCAAGAATGATGTTGGGTCATTTATTAATTTAATTAACTATTGTATATCAAAAAGAATCAAGATTCAAAATTTTGTCTCCTCCCGTTTATATTAAAAGTTAGATTTTAATTTTTTAATTTTGGTTTTAATTATTGATGATCAAAATTTTTGTAGTAACTATCTTCTTAAAAACGTTTCTTCACAATCTGAACAAATGTTCTCTCAGAACCATCTCCTTCACCAGGCACTCAAACTACTAATCCCTCGTTGCTAGCTCTTGTGTTTCTTGTTACTCTTCTTATTCCTTCTTCCTATTTCTTCTCTTCCTTTCTTTCAACTTTTCTTTTTAATGCGTCCGTTCTCCACCGCAGCTTTAATATATACTTAATATATATACTCGATTAAATAATATACATAGATCAGTATATAGATCGTTATAGTATACTATATATTATAGATCTACTTATATATATATGTATAGTAATAATAATACTACTATCACTACTTTTCTTGGTTTTGAGAGATAAAATATGATTTATTTTCGTTTTTTATCATTTTTATCTGCTTCATACAACATCCTAACAATAAATTTCATTGTCAATAAACAGATCAAAAAAATTCTAAATGAAGAAAAAGTAAATGAATTATTTACAGTAATATCGTTCCTTTTTAAGAATTTACGTTTGGCAGCCCGAGACAGAGCGACATCTCGGGATATTATTTGAAGTGCAAAAAATTTTACCCGAAAACAAGAGAAAACAGTGTTAAGCCAAAGTTGATTCATGCGGGTTAAGGAATCAAAATTTACTTGTCTACGTATTCTGTGTCAATATAAGTTTGTTGAGTTTTAACCTGCATCGTCGATCATAATAGAATTTAAACTGCCCTGGCTGCTACATTTTACTGCCTCTTTAGTTCAGGTTATGATTGTTTTGTTACACACAATATCATATATATCGGATAAACAGAATCCAAGTACGGAGCGTATGTTTACACAACAATAATTATTTTTAACCTACCTTTAATTTAACCTACCTTTCACAAATTTCCTACTACACTAGCTTCTTTTCTACATGCCCCCCAAAATGAAACGTTTGCTTACTTTATCAATTAATTTTTAATAGTTTCATATTTCTCGTATCTTTCTCGTTCACATATAGTTAATTAATTGCTAGTATTCATATACTACTATATATATGAAAAAAAGTTTTTTAAAAAACGCGCTCATGTCATTATCGTCGATTTGGGGGAGCTGTAAAATCCCCCCAAAATTTTTTTTTTACTAATTAAAAAATTTTACGTTATCGAACAAACATTACAACAACGCGATAGCGAAAAAAGTCCTCTCACACTTATTTTTTCTCTATATTGTATACTAACTTTTATTACAGCATGCTTAGTTGTGAATATGGTGTTGGAAGAATAAGAAAAAAAAATAAATCGTAAACACTAATATAAGTTTGGGAGCCACGGTTAGAGCGTTCGTATATGTATTTAAAAACTATTAATGCTACATAACAACGGCAATACATTTCGCTGAGATCTTGGTCAAACATTTTAGTTGCGAAATGTGAAAAAAATGTAATAAAAAAGAATAAAAAAAATAAAAAAAAAAATTATTATCTGCAATAAATTCTATAGAGCTATAAAAGTCTTTTGTTTGGAATCTGCTGGGTAAACAATTACACTAAGAAAATGTAAAAATTATAATTTAATAACAAAAAATATTTAATCATCATTTACTAAATTAATAGTTAACAAGATGTTAAGAAGGCTTCATTCTGAAGAAAACTTAATAGAAGTTAGACCAGTTTAACAACTGACAACTAGACTTTCTATATGAGGCTTTGCTTTATAACAGGCGACACTAGGGCTCGAGCCCCGACGGGGTAACGATAGGGGGACGTTTTACCAGTACCCACGTGTAGGGAGGTGGCGGAGGAACCGCGACACCAAAATAACAAAGAGCGGGGGTTCCGGAGACCCTCCCGGAGGGGGAAATAGTCCTTACCCCGTAGTTACCCCCCCGAAGCCAAGAGACCCCCCTACTCCTGCATCCGTTGCGGTATACCTTGGGTATTCTTTAGTAAAAAAAAAAAAGACAAAATTTAATAAATAGCATAACTATTTAAACGAGAAACCAATTCCAAAGTTCTCTACATGGGACTTTAACAAGATATCATATGATATATTACAATAATTTTTTTTTATTGTCATATTTTTCTTTACAATTTTCCTATTGTGAGAAATTTTTACCAGAGATTCCCCAAAAATGTATTCCCTTTTCGCTGTAGCTATTGTAGGTTTATTTGAGTTTTTTTTTTTTTTTTTTTTTTTACATTGCTCCGCACTTAAATATTTGACCATGGATTCATACAATGTATCCGTTTATTATCTTGTAGCAATTAATAGATTTTAAAGATTAACGACGATCGTTTATAGCATTTGCAATAAAGTGAAAGATAAAGTGAAAGCACAAGATTAACCCTCCGAAAAGTCGCTTTGAAAACCCGCTCCTTTTTTTTTTCTAAATAATATTATCTATAAGTGGGAAACTTCATCTCCCATCCTACAATACAGTGGCATTTTGATTTATCCAAATAAAATATGTTATTCCGAGATCAATTGACAATCCTGATTATGGAAAAAATTCATATAGCTTAAGATGTTAAGCAGGAAATAAGAGATTTATTTATTTTAAACTATAACTTAAATTAGTGAAGTTTCATAAAGTCCGGATTTATGGTGGGGTGTACTTTTTATCTGTCTCAAAATGTAGGATTCTTTCGTTGTTCATTTTCAAAAATTATTTATCCTTGGTAGTTTAAATTTAATAATTATCAGTAGAAATACTTTATTGAGTTAAATGAAAAATTCGTGAACCCATAACAGTAGGGATCTAGTGCACAGGCAGGCTGCCGTGCAATGGCCAATGGCGATGACCGCTCAATTGAAGCAGCTCACTCCAAATCGCGCGCGGCTAGTCCGACGCGGCTGTGCCGTGTAATGCTCTTTTAGCATTAATGACGGTTCCATTTGTCAATTGGACACAAATCTCGGCGTAAGAATAATCCTCAATCAAAATCTAACTCCAAAATACCATCGTTTCTCTATTATATCCAATTAGGACTGATTATATATAGGTATATATACTATAGATATGATATATATATATTATACTATATAATTTAGAGTTATATATTAATATAATATATATATATATATCAGTATATATATAATATATATATATAATATATTTATATCCCAAACAGTTACGTTTTTGCACTGAATCTTTTTGGTGTATGGGGCGTGTTTTCTATTCCTCGTTACGCTTGAACGATAGCAAGGTAAATAGTTTTCAACACTGCCCGGTACCTCTACTCAAATTCCCCAGTGTGAAACGTAACATAGTTTCCTACATCTTGCCGCTCGAACTATTGTTTTTATAGTGCACAAAGCCTTTCCAAAAGGGAACCGGGAAATGTTGAGACTACCCTCGATGGCTGGAAGACCAATCTCGTCAACAAACGATAAAATGTGGAGTGCAGTCTGGGTTTAGAGCTGTGATGGAGAGAGACCGCCGTTCCAGTGTCAGAGTGATTGCCAGAAGACTTGGTTTTGGATAAAAATGCAGTTATAGAATTTTAACGAAGCCATATGCACATGCGAAAAAATTTTGTGCCAAACTAGTGCCGAAAGACTTTTCTGCGAAGCAGCAGAAAGCGAACAGGATCAAAATTTTACAAATTTACTGAAAAACTCCGAAATGGGAGCACATTTTTGTATAAAGTTACAAACAGCCCGACTGAATCATGTGCGTTTTTATAGTACGATCTGGAACAAAACCAGGCAAAGTGCGGCAATCGTGCACACACATAAAAAATTCTCCTCGTCCGAACAACGTATGAGCAAGTCCAAAGTGAAAAACCACTGCATTATTTTTTTTTTTCGACAAGCCTCACGTTCAGCATATGGTGCACAAGGAATCTTGGTATCTTCAGGACACCAATTAATCTCCATTATATTATATATATATATAATATTTAAATTATATTAATAATATATATTTATATAATAATATATATACTATACTATTTATACTATACTATATATAATATTTATACTATATATATACTATATATATAAAGAACAATTCTAATGGGAAGCGTAAAGCAATTTACTGGTCCTTCCTCCGGGAATTGACCACCCGCACCATCGTTGCGAATCGAGGGACAATATACCCGATGCTTTACCACGTTACCATTCCCCACCCCCAAAAAAGTTGGAATTCAAGAAGAACAATTTACCAAGCATCCGAAGCTCCCTTCAAGGCAGACGATCACAGGTAGTCCAAGCCTTCCTATCCCTCGTTCTAAATAATGAAGATTAAATATGAATAATATTTTGGAACTCTATAAGGATAGGTAGAAAAATTTTACAAAAACAAGAACAATAATGGGAAAGCGTAAGAAGTTTTACATGCTTTTCCGGCGATTGAACCACCGCCATTTGCGAATGAGGGACAAATTACCCGATGCTTTACCAATGGACCATCCCCCAACCCCAAAAAAGTTTCGATTCCAATGAAGATATTTCACCAGCAACGGCGTCCCTGTCAAAGCGACATCACCCAGAGTGTCCAGCTGTTGAGTATATAATACTATATATATACTATATATATAGTATATATATATATATATTATACATATATATAATATATATATATTATATATATATATTATATATATTAATATATATATAATAATATATTATTTATATATCTAATAATATAAGTATATATTATATAATATAAATATATATTATATATAGTATATATATATATATAATATACTATAGTAGAAAATTATATATTATAGTAGTATAATATATATTATTATAGTATTATATATATAATATATATATATTATATATATTATATATTATATATAATATAGTATATTATATATATAATAGTATATATATAGTATATATTACTAGTATATGTATATATATATCATATATATATAAATAATCGAAAATAATTATAATAGTATCATATATATATATATACGATATATAGATATACTTATATATATAATATATATACTTATATATACTTATATATAGATATATAAATATAATATATATATATATATATAAATATATATATATATATATATAAATATAATATATTATATACTTATATATATAGATATATTATAGTATATATATATCATATATATATATAATAATATATATTATTATATAGATATATACTATTATAATATACTATATATATAATTATATTAATATTATATATATATAATATATATATATATATATAACGTACTATATATATATAGTTATATACAAATACATAGTATTATATATATATATTATTATATATATATATATAAATATATATAATATAATATATATATATAATATATAATATTAATATATATTAATATATTAATATATATTATATTATATAATATAATATATATATATATAATATATATTTTATATATATATAATATATTATACCCTATTTATGAATAAACTATATATATAATATATAGATTAGTATCTATATTATATATATGATATATATCAGTTATATATATATATATATAGTATATTATATATATTATATATATAAGTATATATAATATTATATAATATATAATATATAATATATATACTAATATATATATATATATATATAATAGTATATATATATATATATATATATATATATATATAATATATATATATATATACTATATATATATATTATATATACTATATAATATAGGTGATAATTGTTTAGAGCAACAACTATCATCAATCCATATCTTCAAAAACTACAATAGCCACAGGGGAAAAGGAATACATTGTGGAATCCTGGTAACAAATTTTAGGGCGAAAATGTAAAAAAAAAAAAAAAAAAAAATAAAAAAAAAAAAAAAAAAAAAAAATATACATATATATATATCTCAAAAAACTACAATAGCTACAGCGAAAAGAATACATTTTTGAATCCGGTAAAAGTTTAGATAGGAAAAATGGTAAAAAAAATAAAAAATAAAAAAATATCTATGCGTAGATTTTGTTTTCACATTATCTGGAAGAGGAGAGCTAGTTAGAGACCTATATATGTTACTCGTTTTAAAATTATAATATGTACTGAATAAAAGTTTGGGCTTTTTTATTCTTTTACTAAAGAATACCCCAAGGTACTACCGCCACCCCTGATGCAGGAGGTCGGGTCCTCTCGCCTTCGGGCATACGACGTTACTTGTAGGATCTAATTCCCCCCCTCCCCGAGTCTCCGAACCCCGCTTTTGGTATTTGGTTGTCGCTGGTTCCTCCGCCCCTCCCCTTAGGTAATTGGTAAACTTTCATCCCGTGCGTTTCCCCGTCGGCTCCGAGCCCCCTACATTCTCCGTTATACCTTGAAAATAATTAGTATCCTCATTAATATATTTCTTAATATATATATATTAGTCCCTTGCTCCTAAAAAAAAATAGCCAATATTTATTTTATTTATATTACTTATTATTATTTTTTCACTTTCCAACTAAATTTTACAAGGATTACAACACACACTCTCATCCTTTTCCCTGTAGCTATTTAGTTTTTGAGATATTGATTTTTTTTTTTTTTTTTTTTTTTTTTTTTTTTGTTTTTTTTTTAGTTTCCTGACATTAGGTAGGTTTTTGCAGGGATGTCAACAATGTATTCCTTTTCCCCTGTATCTAGCTATTGTAGTTTTTTGAATATGATCGATGATACAGCTTCTGTCCGCTCTAAACAAAACAATATCAACACTCCTTCGCATATATATATATTATATTATAGTATATATTTTAAAGTATATATAATAAATATAATGAAATGTTATATTCATAGTATATATATATATGAATATATGATAGTACAACCAATATAATCAACTCATGAAACCTACCTATCAATTGACAAAAACCAAACCTACAATACACTGATCTACAATTTATAGCATAGTACATATATATAAAATACATATATGATTACATGCATCGAGTTAAATAAAATACATATGTCAAAACGCTTACTCTTCGACTGATAAACAAATCCTTGGCCAGCCCCTTAGTCCTC
>JABUQX010063483.1:15000-32500 GCA_015478945.1 Trachelipus rathkii | reverse complement strand
ATATAATATTCTATATATATATATATATATATATACTATATATATATATATATATATACTATATACTATAGAAATATATGTTTTTATAAATATATATATATATTATGTATAATATCTTATATATATATATATATATATACTATATATTATATATTTATGTTATTTAAATATATATATATATATATATATATATATATATATATAATCTATAACACATATTAACAAAAATTAACTTCATTTCTGTATCTTTTGCGAAACACACTTTTTTTTTATGTATTTTTAGATGCTGATTCCGAATATACCTATAGTTTTTCTGCGGGACCCACAGATTTCGAGATATTTGCCATTTATTAATTTAGCTTTTTTACTTATTTATTAACTAACTTTTATAGTTGAATGCAAAAAATTACGTCCTCAACCTTTTTTTAAATCATAATGTTATTCATTAAGTAACATTCAATGAAAAACATTTGTATATATACATTTATTTTAAAACAGAATGCCACTTTTTACAAGTTATTTTTTTTTACAATATTACAATTTTTTACTGGTTTGTAGAATTGAACAAAATTTTATGGAAACTTTTTTGCTGAGTAACATTCAATTAACAACATTTGTATATATACATTTATTGTAAACAATTGCACTTTTACAATTTAATTTTTTACAATTTTACAATTTTTTTTCATTTTTTAAATTTTTACACAATTTTATGTAAACGCAACAGCTCTTGATTTACGTTTGTAAATGTCCTGCGGTGATTCCCTAATGAGTCCCCAACAGTAGTCGGCCAGCATAGTCGGATTCCATCTACCTTGATATCTCTTCTCCATCTTCGCTATGTCTTGATGAAACCTCTCCCCGTGTTCATCGCTGACGGCGCCTAAATTTGCAGGGAAGAAGTCGAGGTGAGAGTGAAGAAAGTGGATTTTAAGGGACATGTTACAGGCTTGAGCTTTGTATGCTGACAGTAAAGTGTCAACCATGGTCTTGTAATGTGGGCTTCTGTAAGACCCAAGAAAGTTTTTGACTACATCTTGGAATGCAGACCAGGCAGCTAATTCTGTTCTGTTGAGACATTCAGCAAATTTTTCATCTTTCAGCAGATCTCGAATTTGAGGACCAGCAACAATCCCTTCCTTAATTTTAGAATCACTAATTCGAGGGAATTTCTGCACAATGTATTTGAATCCTTTGCCTTCTTTGTCCATACTTTTAATAAAATTCTTGATAAGTCCAAGTTTTATGTGAAGAGGAGGTAAAAGTACATCCTTAGGATCAACTAGCTGTTTGCTTTTAATATTTTTTTCCCCGGTGATGAAATGTTCACGAGGTGGCCAAACCTTTCTTATGTAATGTTCATCCTTATTCCGGCTGTCCCATTCACACAGAAAGCATGGATACTTGGTATAACCCAGTTGCAAGCCTAACATAAGTCCAATAACTTTAAAATCACCACAAATTTTCCAATTGTATTTTCCATACTGAATGTTATCCAAAAGAAAATCCATGCTTTCATATGATTCCTTCATGTGTACTGCATGTGAGATGGGAACAGATGGGTGATTGTTACCAATGTGTAGTAGTACAGCCTTTAAACTTAAGACTGATGCATCAACAAACAGTCTCCACTCTTCTGACTTGTGTTCGTGGCCAAGGGCTTGCATCAATCCATCAATATTGCTGCAGTAACTAAGTGATTCAGTCATTTCAAAATATTGCAGGAAGTTCTTATGACGATCACGAAAATAGGTAACATGAGTACCTGAAGCCAAAAAATTCCAGCCTTGTAAACGAGAAGCAAGCAATTCAGATTTTTCTTTAGAAAGACCCAAGTCTCTAACAAGATCATTCAACTCCGGTTGACTGATCATGTGAGGTTCATCTTGAAATGTGTCTGGTTCGTAGTCTACATCAGTTGTATCTTCCACTTGCATTTCCTCAATCTGTCCTACGGTTTCTGGTGGTTTGGGAATAGGCAAAGTTTCATTATGTGGTACTGGCCTTCTTGCAGAGTTAAGATTTGGGTACGCTATTTTTTTCTTTTGCTTTCCTTTCATGCCTGATACATTTGTCATACAAAAGTAGCAATCACTTACATGATCTACTTGAACTCTCCAAACCATAGGAACTGCAAAAGGCATGCATCTGTTCTCTCCATTTAACCAACACCTAAGTAATACAGCACACGTACCACAGCAAATGTGGGGAGCCCAGTTTTTATCCTGGTCCCCTATTTTGCAACCAAAATAATGTTCATAAGCATATTTTATCATAGGAGTCATAGTTCTTTTCTGTGATTTCAAAGTGTACTCACCACAGATGTAACAAAACGAATCAGGTGAATTTACACACTTCCTACTTGTTGCCATTACTACACAATCACAAACTAAAAAGCACGATTGTATGATAATACATTTAACGAAAACAAACAATGGTATGAATAACACGTCTTTCACGTAGATCGCTTCAAACCGTACTGAGGTGGCTGCTTCAACGGATTTAATCGGCGAGTCCCACTATACCGAAGCGCCACCTTGCGGCGGCCTACATTCCCTGTTTTGAAAACTACGGTCTGATACAACGTTCCACATGCTCATTATGATAAAATTACGTTTTCAATTTTATATCTTTGTTATTATAACACAAATATTTTACCATTATTATGCGTAAAAAATATTCTCAGTCAATTATAAAATTTACAAATATCTCAAAATCTGAGGGTCCTAGCCAAAAACTGATTGCATTTTCGGAATCAGCGACGTAAATTACATAAGAAATACCCCATTTTATACAGGATACAAAATCTTGTAAATATGTGATAATCTATAACAACTCCCAGGAAGAGCTTTCGCCCTGTCAGTAGGTCCAGCTTCTTTTCCTTCTGGCCCGAAACTTTTAACCCCAGAACACTCCAGAAAGCAATTTCTCAGAGCAATGGTTTGGACGCCAGTTCTCAAGTTAAACACTATCAGGTAGCAGGTGTTATTCGCCTTCAGTAGAACTAGCATCTTTCTCCCATATAGGCCTCAAAACTGGTTCTTCTAGAGCTCTCCAGAGGATCTTGCTTCTAGGCGCATAAGATCCCAATGCTGGACCAAGAGTGATTCAAGCAAAAGGAAAGGACCGGGTTGCTGCTAGCCTGTCGCCCATAACCACATGAAAAAATCTTCATAATGTCCATGACCGCATCGAAAACTTCCAATCATCAATTCTTCCCTGACTACGCTCGAAAACATCACGTATATCAACCAAATATCACCAAAATTTATATATATATATAAATATATAATAAATATATAAATAATATATATATATATATACCTAATTAATTATATAATATATAATATATATAAATAATATATATATATATAGTATAAATATTATAATATATATATATATATATATATATAATATGTATATATATTATATATAATATATATATATAGATATATATAATAATATAAAGTATAATAATAATATATATATAATATATATATATAATATATATATATATATATATATATATATATATATATATATATATATATATATATATATATATATATAATAAAATATAAAAATAATATATATATATGTACATAATACTCTATATATAATAATATATACTAATATATATAATATAATAATAATAATCAAAATATTCATTCTAAGTAGTCAAGTTCTGACTTCTGCCCTATAGAGGCCAGAAGCCATCCCCCCCCGGGAGGATATAAAAATTATAGTCAAGAGTTGTCAGAAAAGAGGTTATTTCTTGGAAACCTGAGGGTTGCCAAATGCAAAGAGTAGAGAGCGGTTTTTGGATATTTGAGATTTTCATTCGCCTTTTGATTTCGAACTGTTAAGTTCTAATTAAATTTCATTCGCATTTATTTTCTGAACTGATAAGTTCTCTTTTAAAATCATTCGTTGTAAGGCTTCAAGCCGGTAACAATTTACACTGTTAAGCTTCGTGCTGAATTAATGTTTAATATTCAAATATCACTTTTTCGAAGATCGTTTTTTATGTGCATTTCAATTTAACATTCTGGAAAGCTTTAACAGGTCAACTACTTCGTTTGAGCTTGGGAAAACAAACTTTTCTCAATAAACTTAAAAATTAACCTAGTGTATTATCCCACTATTTAACTAACTATTTTAGTTATAGTGAAGACCTAAGGCTTTCAAGAGTATACTCTCTTAAATATTCTGACTTGCAGTGCACATAATCTAAACTATTATTATTGCACAGGCCAATATTCAATTCTTTTAGAATTTCGTCAAGTTCTTAATCTGAACTTTCTATAATATGATGAGCGTAATATGCTGATCTCTATTCAATAAAATGATATAATTTAACAATTATATTATCTTGAGAAAAGTTTGTAATTTAAAAGTTGTTTTTCTCGCTAAAATTTAGTATTTCGTAGTCAGTAAACTACTGGCGTTTAAAGTTTAAATTTAGTATTTCGTAGTCAGTAAACTACTGGCGTTTAAAGTTTAAATTTAGTATTTCGTAGTCGGTAAAATACTGGCGTTTAAAGTATAAATTTCCTACGTGGAAATTTTTCGTAACTTCATTTATCTATTTTGTGTGTGTGTGAAGCAAAGTTGCTTTTTTCAATATTCTGAGAAAGAAAAATATTTCTCATTAAAAAATCGTCTTTCGTAAAAAACTGATTAGTTTTGTTTAAACACACACATTATATATTCTGCAGAAGTTTGCGCTTTGAAATAATCTGCATCGAATCAAAAATATTCTGCAGATTAGACCTATAAATTAAAGATTTTCAATGTATGTATAATGCATATATATATTATACATAAAGGTCATATATTCACGCATATAAAGTCTGCTGCGTTTGTGGAGAAGTCGGTCTCTTAGTTTATTAATTTTGTACAGTTATTTTTTTTGTTAACTGCCCAGATATTAAAATTAATCTGGATTGTTTCAATTAATCGAGACTTCTCCTCCTTTCAAATATATTAAATATTTTTGCGTTAAATATTTTTGCGTTATAAAAAAAAATATATATATATTTCGGCAATTTAGTATCTTTGCGGTAATTATTATTTTGTATACTATATATTATATATATATATATATATATATATATAATCATATACTATATATATATATATATATATAATATATATATATAATATAAAATAAATATATATATATATATATATATATATATATATATATTTCGGCAATTTAGTATCTTTGCGGTAATTATTAATTTGGGTTATTTGGGTATTTTATATTGTCCTATCGCAATCATTGCCCATTAAATCTTAGGTGGTGGTAAATATCGTGCGTTTTGCTCATATAATAAGTAGCATTTTTTTGCGTTTTTTTTTTTTTTGCGTATTTTTTTGCTTTTGCGTTTTTTTTTCAAATATTCATTTTACAAAAATGTCTCTTTTCGAAGATGAATCACTCAGACAAATCGTGTCTGAGTTGGAGGACAGTGTCAGTGAAAAATTTGGGGGGAGGACGATAACACTCTCTCTCCAGAAGAATTAGTCGACCTCACGAAAGAGGTTAAGTCAAAACTGTCCCCTATTAAGAGACTGAGAGCTGTGATTAAAAGGAAAATCACGCTCCTTTTCAAAAATCTTCTCGATCTTTCTGCCACTGAAAGCCAGGAAGATAATCATATCGTTTCCTCAAAACTGAAGGAAATTAAATCAAAATTGGAGGAAGTTAAAAACTTTGATGCTCTGATCGAAGAAGTCATCACAAAGTCTTCCATTCTTCAGTATGACTCGTCAATTTTGGACGAGGAAATAATTGAAGCGGTACATTATCATACCCAGAATGAAAAATTAATCTGGCGTATGACACCGCGTTTTAGTTCTCCATCTTCTTCTCCGTCTGCGCCTCCTGCAGCTTCAGAGGCCTCTCTTGAAGACGGAATATCACGTCAAGAGATGCAGAATATAATAAAAAATATTCATGCATCAAAACAGGAAGTAAAAATTCCTGCAATAAAGTGTCAAGAGTTCAGGGGTGAGGGGGACCGGCATTCTTTCCGATCGTTTATTCTGTCCTTTCAAAATGTTTATGGGGCCAGAAAAGATATTTCTAGCGCTGCAAAATTGCAGTATTTAAAGTCATTGTTATCAGGTAATGCGCTCAAAGATATTGAGCATTTAACTAATGTCGACTCCAATTTGGAAGTCGCTTTCGAAATATTAAAGAACCTTTACTTAGACGAATCATATATTATTGATTCTCTGTTTCATAAAATCGATTCTGCGCCTATTTTAGAGAATAATCCTGAACATATTCGTATATTCCTGTCTGAAGTGAGAGCATATATTCATGAGCTCAAGGAGTTTGGACTCGATTTCTTTGAAGAGCCTTCGGCGGGCTGTAAGCTCATGAGTCATATAATCGTGGACAAACTTCCAACTGGCTTTCTTCGTGAGCTCAAATTAATCACACAGGATGAATATCCTTCCGTTAATATAATCTTGGAGCATTACGGTAAAATAATCAAGTCTATGGAGAAGGGGAGGGGAAAAAATAAATCTGCCCCTAAAAAGGGATTTGACCGTAATCGTGCTCCTTTTGAGCATAAATCGGCTAAATCGTCAGCTTTTAACGCTTCCTCTAAAGAGGATAGTTCGAAATCTTCATCGTCAGAAGATGAAACAGAACGCAGTCAAAAGAGTGGGAGATTTAAAAATTCTTCTAAATCATTTATTTCGAAATGTAAATTTTGCAACAGAAATCATCGCATGATTTCTTGTGAAGTATATTCTTCTCCTGAAAGCAGGAGAGATCGCTGTAAAGAGCTGCGCATGTGCTTCAGCTGCTCAAGCAGCAAGCATTTCGCTAATAAATGTCCTGCCAAGAGGTATGGACTTAGTCACCCATGCGGCAAATGTGGCCAAAAATCCCACATAACGGCTCTATGTTTTCCAAATAGCAGAAACGTGTCCGGTGGCTTTTCGGAAGATAGTCGTCCGTCAACATCAGTCGCGAATGAGGCAAATGGTCAAGCCAGCGGCTCTTCTAGTCATATCTGTATAAATACAGGTACAGCCTCATCCGTGGGTCAAAATATTCTGCCCACTCTCTCCCTTAACATCAAGAAGGGCAATAAAATAGTCCCTGTACGCGTGCTTCTCGATTTCGGTAGTCAGTCCACGTATTTTCATAGGAGCATTCTTAAAAAATTGGGAGTCAATGAAAATAGTCTTCCTAGTCATCAGAGCTCCATAAAAACATTTTTGGGAGAGGAATTAAGATCCTTGCGGTCTTTAAATTTAGAGATGGGCATTTGTTGTGGGAAATATTCTAGCCTACCTGTAAATATTGATTCTGAATTGGATATCGGCTTTTATGTAAAAGGCCTGACGGAGGCTATGAAAAATATTACCCAAAATGGTTTCAAAGTGGCAGATAGTCACTATCAAAATAATAATGTTGACAGGGTTTCAAATATTCATGGGCTGCTGGGCATCGATGCTCTTCATTTATTAAAGCATTTTAAAACCGTAAAATGCATTCGGGGCAGTGCCCTAGAGACTTGTCATGGGTACGTGCCTTTCGGGCCTGTAACATCTTTTTTGACACCTTCCCAAAATGAGAAAATCTTTGGGAAGAATTTTTCGCCGAAAGCTGTCAAAAAATCATGACAGAATTCCGAGCTCCCCATACCTTCAAATATTCAAAGATCTGTCAGGAACGTCCCGGAACATGTAATTAATCTTGTAGTGGAACCGGTACCTTCGTACTTCGACCCACTCTTACATACCCATACTGAGTCTGATTTGGACTTGGGCCTGGAGAACCTCTATAAATTAGAGTCTCTGGGTATCAATGAGGAGCGGGACCAGGGTTCCATTGACGAAATATTCATTAAAAGATTCCACGAAGGGATAGAGTTCCGAGACGGAAGGTACCACGTGGAACTTCCGTGGTTTCAAGAAATTCTTGAGCAGGTTCCATCAAATCATCACGTTGCTCTTGCAACGATGCAACGAGTCAAAAAGAAATTGACTGCTCAAGGCTTGCTTAAAAAGTATGGGGAAATATTCAAGGAATACCTAAGAGAAGGTATTGTGGAGGCTGTGGAGGTGCATCCGAAAGATTATCATAAATTCATCTGGATACCCCACAGACCTATAATAAAACAGGCCCTTCAAGTGACGACAAAAATTCGTCCCGTCTTTAACTGCAGCCTGAAGATAGGTTGTAGTCCTTCACTTAATCAGGCATCGTATCCAGGGGTAGATTTAATCGCTTCCCTATTTAAATTATTACTGTCCTTCAGAACAAACAAATTCATCGTTCTGGCGGATATTTCAAAGGCCTTCCTCCAGATCAAATTAAAGTTAGAAGAGGACAGAAATCGCTTCTGTTTTTTCTGGGAGGCTGATGGCGAGTTACTCACTTACCGTTATGCCACCATCATCTTCGGGTTGGCTGTCAGCCCCTATGTTCTAGGGGCTGTTATACAACATCACGCCAAAAAATACCCTCCTGATCTCTGTACCTCTCTTCTTCAAAATAATCTGTACGTTGATAATTTTTTGTACACTTCTTCGTCTGTAGACGAACTTCAAGATATTTTTCGAGAGGCCACCTCACGTATGAGTGAGGGGGGCTTCAACTTGTGCTCCTGGAACTCAAATTGTCCAGATCTCAAAGAAATATTCAAGGAGGAGGGTAAACTTGCAACTCATCAAAGTGATGAAGAAAGAGTTTTAGGGTATTTATATAATACCGTTCAAGATAGTCTGAGTCTTAGTGACTTTTCATTAAATATTGTCTCTACCAAGAGACAGCTCCTGTCGGAGATTTCAAAAGTTTTCGATCCCCTGTGCCTTTACCTCCCCGTCACCGTTCGAGGCCGTCTTCTTATGAAGAAAACGTGGGAAGTGGACATGGGGTGGGACGATATAATCGCTCCCGAAAGAAAATTCATGGGAAAAGTTGAGCAAGGACCTTAACTCTCTGAAGGAGGTCTCTTTTAGAAGATCTTCATTTGAGTCAAGTGACTCTGATTTAAGTATTCATATATTCTGCGATGCAAGCACTGTTGCTTATGGCTTCGTGGTGTATGTTTCATCAGCGGCAGAGGGTCCAAATCTTTTTTGGTCAAAGGGAAAAATCGCTCCTGCAAAAGGAAGAACGCTTCCCTGTTTAGAGTTATTGTCTGTGTTTTTAGCATTAAAGTGCTTACCACAAATGTTAAGTGGACTGTCGGGTGTCAAGTTCAAGGAATTGAACATATTCTCCGACTCGCAGATAACTCTTCATTGGATCCAAAATAGGATCTCGAAAGTTAAGCAAATATTCGTGAGGAATCGTGTGCAAGATATTCGCGCCATGAGCTCTTCGCTTCAGGAGGAATATTCGTTAAGTCCTAAATTTCTATACGTCAGAACAGAAGATAATCCAGCTGACCTTCTGACCAGAGGTATTTCCTTCAAGGAATTTCAAAAGAACATGTCCTTCTGGACTAAAGGGCCAAAATGGCTCTCTTTAAATAGTGTTTACTGGCCATCAGCTGAACTGGAAATAGCATCTCCAGTTTTTGCTGTTGTTCAAGGTGGCAATGAACCTCCTGTAGTGGATTTGTCCAAATATTCAAACTTGCACAAGCTATATCGAGTAGTAGCTTTATTATTCCAGTTTGGAGCCTTGTCAAGAGGTGTGACAATTAATCATGATTTAAAAGCACGTCTGTATTGTCTGCAGACAATGCAGAAAGAATCATTCTCGAAAGAACTTCAATTTTTAGAAGAGATTAAAAATAATCCTTCTTTCACAGGCCAAGTTCCGGACTTGGTAAATAATCTGAACTTGTTCTTGGATGAAAATAATCTCATCAGGAGCAAGGGTCGTTTGTCAAGATGCAATTATTACAATTATGACGTAATTAATCCCATCTTGCTGTCAAAAAGTCACCACCTCACCAAGTTAATCATTAGAGATGCTCATCATAAGTGTAAGCATCTAGGCATACAAGCCACTCTTACAAATATTCGGCTCCAAGGCTTTTGGGTGACTTCAGCGCGTACCTCCATAAAAAATGTTTTGCAGGAATGCATAATCTGCAAAAAGTTCAATAATTTTGCTTTTCGGTACCCACGCTTCACCAATTATTCGAAAGACCAGGTGGAATTATTCAGGCCTTTTAAGCATGTAGGTGTTGACTACACCAAACATTGGTGGGTCAAAGTCAAAGGCTCTGGCTCAGCCCAAAAAATGTTCATACTCATTTACACCTGTCTTAATATTCGTGCGGTCTATTTAGACCTTATAGATGACATGTCATCTAAATCATTTATACAATCGTTCCAACGATTTGTTAATCGTTTCGGAGTGCCTGACTGTGTCTATAGCGACAACGCGCGCTCCTTCAATCAAGGAACTGATTTCTTAGGAACTTTCCTCGTGTCAGAAAATGGGAGTGAGTTTTTAAGAAAAAATCAGATTTCGCATAAGCGAATTCCTCTGTATAGCCCATGGGTAGGAAGCCAGTGGGAACGGTTAATACGTGTGGTGAAGGATTGTTTATTCAAAACAATTGGACGTTCCTCGTTGAATTATTTCGACTTCATTACGATATTGTCAGATATTGCTGATGCTATAAATTCACGTCCGCTCACCTACACCACAAGTTCAAATGAGATATTACCTCTTACTCCCAACGATTTCATCAAACCCTTGTCAAAAACCGTTATGGCATTACCCGGAGCTGGGTCAAATAATCAGTTCTGGGACTCAACTTCGGCTAAGAAAGAGCTAGTAAAGTCACTGAAATATTCTTCAGAAAAATTCGAAGAATTTCGTACCAGGTGGTACAATGAGTACCTTCTCAGTCTTAGAGAGACTGGAAGAGATCTCTACCAGGTCAGCTGGAATAATCTAGTCAAAAAGAATGACGTTGTTCTTATCAAAAGTCCAGTAAAAGAACGTCCTTACTGGCAGATGGGGATAGTCGTAGATCTTATAATCGGTGACGACAATAAAGTCAGATCGGTGTACGTCAGGACTCCTGGGGGACAAGTCAGCTTGTATCCAGTCAAATATTTGTATCCCCTAGAGCTTTCTTTGACCCATAGTGGTTCAACACCCTCATCGTCAAACACAGTCCCTGTCCTTCCAGAATCAGCTTAAATATTCTGCAGCTGTTTTTCAAAATATTCATTCTAAGTAGTCAAGTTCTGACTTCTGCCCTATAGAGGCCAGAAGCCATCCCCCCCCGGGAGGATATAAAAATTATAGTCAAGAGTTGTCAGAAAAGAAGTTATTTCTTGGAAACCTGAGGGTTGCCAAATGCAAAAAGTAGAGAGCGGTTTTTGGATATTTGAGAATTCATTCGCTGTTAGCCTTTGAGCTGAAAACACCTTTCGTTGTTAGCTTCATGCTGTTCATTCGCATTTTATTTTCTGAACTGATTAAGTTCTCTTTAAACATATTCCGTTGTAAGGCTTCAAGCCGGTAACAATTTTCACTCTTAAGCTTCGTGCTGAATTAATGTTTAATATTCAAATATCACTTTTTCGAAGATCGTTTTTTATGTGCATTTCAATTTAACATTCTGGAAAGCTTTAACAGGTCAACTACTTCGTTTGAGCTTGGGAAAACAAACTTTTCTCAATAAACTTAAAAATTAACCTAGTGTATTATCCCACTATTTAACTAACTATTTTAGTTATAGTGAAGACCTAAGGCTTTCAAGAGTATACTCTCTTAAATATTCTGACTTGCAGTGCACATAATCTAAACTATTATTGCACTGGCCAATATTCAATTTTTCTTAGAATTTCTTCAAGTTCTTAATCTGAACTTTCTTAATATGTGACGTAATATGCTGATCTTTATCAAGTAAAATGATATAATTTAACAATTATATTAATATATATATATAATATTATAATATATATATAATATATATTAATATATTAAATATATATATATATATATATATAATTACTATATATATTATATATATATATATAATATATATATTATATATATAACAAATATATAAATATAATTATAATCTTAATAAAATTATAAAACTGGATAATCTTTTAACAAACCGCCACTACACAAGAAGTTCACATACCTGGAATACTCCAGTAGAGTTGCTGGTTATTGATTCACCTAAACGCAGAGTACGCATTTGCGAAGCGAGTGCGCTTGAGAGAGAGAGGAGAGAGAGAGACTGCTATGCCCGTACACATTCCGACCAATTCCTGTCGTGTGTGTGTCTCAACTCAATCAAAGAGCGGAAAAACAGAAACTCAAACGTAAGAGGGTTTGAGAAAAAATAGTGCGTAAAATATAGAACAAATTTTCTTGAAGCATAAACTTCGATATTTGACACCCTACAATAGCAAACTATTACCCTTTGACATATATATAATATAATATATAGATATAATTATTATACTTATATATATAATATAGTATATATTTATATATATCCTATATTATATATATATATATATAAGAGGAGGGAGAGTATTATATATATATATATATATATATATATATATATATAAATATATAATTATTATATATAATATGATAACATATATATATATGATAGTATATATAAGGAGGGAGTATAAATATTATGAGTATATATATTATTTATATACTATATATATATATATAGAATATAATATATTTATGATATATATATACTATAAACTAGTTCAGGTAGTTCTTAACTAAATAGGGATAAATTGGCACTATGGCTGCTGAAAATCTTCTTAACTTTCTCAGTCGCTCGTGCTGAATCCTCCGGGGGAAAACATGGTACTATACAGGAATGGGAGGAAAGGACGTTGAGAATTATTTACGGTGTTTTAATGTACAAAAAATTATATAAATGTGTTTCTCCTTATAAAAGATGCTTTTATTATCTGCAACTAAAGTTACTTTGCAAATAAATTTAGCAATATTGATGCCACGCCGCGAGAAGAGTCAACAGGCAAAGCGCATAGCGCAAAGGCGTAATAGACGCTGATGTGATAAAAAATTGGCGCATAGGCGCTTCAGGCGTCACTAGGTTCCCGGCGGATAGGCAACAATTGGTTGGCAGTGCGCAACTCAGAAGAGTTGAGGGCGATTAATAGGCGCGCCAGCTCATAGGGAGAGAGAGTGAGTATAATTATAATATATATATATAATATATAGGGAGAGGGAGAGGAGTATTATATATATATTATATATAATATGTATATATATATATATATTATAATAATGAAATGTATTTAGTACTCACACGCGTATAGCTATTCTTGAAAACGAAGATCAAGTTCTTCTTTCCTTTCTTCTGCGAAGCTTATTATAATATCTTCATACCAGATGATGAGTGTTGATAGCGAGAGAGAGCGCGCTATTGGATAAGGTAATGCCAATTTGAACAGTCTGCCCTGGCTCTTCGTGCTTTCGGCAGAGATGTCCTTACTTACGATTGTTAGGAAGACAACCTCCTTTCAAACAGATGGCCCGGTTTGTTGCTGGACTATTGGTTGGCGATCAGACTTAAAAGAGATTGCGTAGGAAACCCTCTTGTGAATTATTCTTCTCTACGATGGTTTTTAAAATAGTTTTAATGTCCTTGTTCCGAAAGAGATTAGCATTTGTTTGGTTATAAATCACGGTTAATTCTGTACGTAAAAAGAATCTGTCAAGATCTACCATATGTAGCCATTAAAGAATCTAAGGCTTCTTCAGGAAACTTGATTTGGAAGCTAGAGAATTTGTGGGATTCCCTAACTGTAGATCTTATGGCAATAAAATTGAGAATCTTTCCATCACCTGAATGATGATTATCATTATTTCAAAAGGTTCGCTCGGCGAGGAGAGAGAGCGCGCGGGCGTCTCTCCTCGTCTCTTCTCTCTTCTCTCTCATCTCTCCCTCTCTCTTCTCTCTCGCTCTCGGTCTCTCTCCTCTCCTAAATATAATATATTATAATATGGAGAGAGAGAGAGAGGAGTATATATATTTATAATATTATAATAATATGAGTAGGTGATATATATATATATATATAATATATATATATATATAATATAGGGAAATATATATATATAGTGAGAGAGGGATAATGACTATGGATACGTTACGTATAGTATAAGTTTGGGTAACTGTGTAGTATACGGATACGACTGTTATAATAGAGGTGGATAGTATATATAGGTAGCTGTATACAGTCTAAGGATATATAGTATATAATATTATATATATATATATATATAGGGATATAAACATATAGATATTATGTATGTGTCCCTATCATTTATGTATAATGCATTTAGGAATATATATAAGTTAATATATAATATAATAAGGTTTATTTTAATTTAATGGTAATATTAAAATAATTATGTTCTTATTTTATTTTTCATATATTATGCAACTGGGAACTCTATTATGAAAGTGTCCTAATTGTGGGAGGAGTCATTTCGACGAGGAGGCCTTTGCAAAAATCCCTCAAATATAAAAGAGATGAGTACAGAATATTGGTTTTCTTGCGTTGCCATGACAACTCAGTGTTTTGAAAGCAGTTATAATTAGTCTCTGGAGCGGATCGCACAAACCGAAATTTCCAGTCAGATCCTTATGAAAAATATGTTTCGGAAGAAAATAAATGATTTTATGTAAAAGTTAGTGTCATTTGTGTACTTTTAAACATTATTTTTAATAGTAAAAATAGTAATCTTGAATTATGGTGGCGAGAGAGGCGTGCGTTTTATTTTATGTTTAACAGGGGGCCCGCACATCCTGTGCCTTCCTCTAAACCGCGCCCTGATATATATATATATATAATATCTATATATATATTTTTATATATATATATATATTATAGATAGGGATATATATATATAGGGGTATAATATACTATATATTATAATACTATTATAGTATAGTTGATATAATAGGTATATATATGAGGTGAGAGAGGTATAATATGTGAGGAAGTGAGAGGGCTATATCTATATATATATAATATATATTTTAGGGAGTATATATATATATATAATATATTAATGATATATTATATATTTATATATATATATATATTATATATATTATATTATATATATATATATAATATCAGGGTTGGTTAGTACAAGTACTTGTGACTTGTACTTGTACTTAAGTACATTTTTTGAGTACTTGTACTTGTACTTGTAGCGGTGCAGTTCTAAAACCATGTACTGACTGTGTATGTACTTGAGCTTTTGTGACTTGGACTTGTGCTGGTACTTGCAAGTACTCTTTGACATTTTAATTTAACATGCTAATTTTTTAATTTTCTTTTTACACTTTTCCTACCGTATTGATATTATTATTTTATTATAAAGTATTCTAAATAATATTCCATTGTATGAATCAAAGATGTCATTGATTTATATATATATATATATATATATATATTTATATTATATAATATATATATATATATATTAATATATTATATATATATATATATATGAGTTGATATATTATTATATATTATATATATATATATATATATATCATATATAAGGTCGAGCAGAGCGAGCGCGTGCGCGCGGCGCGAGACTGGGGGTATGGCGTAACATTACAGAAACAAGAGAGTGAGAGAAGAATATGACACAAGTCCGAAAAGAAAGCCCACGCCTTACCTCTTTGTATACCTATTAGTGAACTCGCTGCAACAAAAAGTGCCACCCTAGAGCTTTCACGGGACGCTGACGGACCCTCACTATGTGCATCTCGCCAAATGGTGGGGTTATATGTTGGGGTGCGGGTCCTTGGTCCAGGTGGGCCACACCATACACGCCTGCAACAAAACCCTGCATTTACTCCTGATTATGCACTTTTTTCTCCCCCTGCAAACTCACATTGTCAACCGCGCTATTTTCAGACATTCTTTTTGCCTGACGTCAATCACTTTTTCTTCGGTCTCCCACCAGTCGATTCCCAACAACGTGCGAGCGCGACTATACATCCGCTATACCAACCGACTATCATCCATTTCTTTCCACACTGAACCAAACCATCAAAACATACTTTCATTTATTCTCGTTTTTATCCCTTTTTTCATACCAAACAACTCTGTAATACGTTGCATGCCTCATTTTTAATGCATATTCTTCTCCACCTAACACGCCCCTTAGATTGGCCATCTGAACACATATTGTACTTTAGATCTTATATCCTTCTTTATTCTCAGATTCATGTTCTTACTACTATATTGGAAGCACAGGTAACAGACTTAGCCATCACGCAAGATACTACGCCCCTCAAGAACTTGTTCTTTTAACATCCATCTCAATGGATTTAATGGCACCACCAGCCGCCGCCTGCAATTCACAACACCTACTACACTCGGGCATCATCTGGTTCCCTTTTCGTCCAATCATAATATATATTAAATGGGGTTAAACTCAGTCACGTTGTTCCAGCTGCTCACCATTCTAACATAAACTTCACACCGAGGACTGTGCCTCACTCAGTAACCTAACCTTTACTCCTTATCTAGCGTTTACTTAACAAAATGCCGTTTTACATCACGCCCGAAATCTTTCTACCCAATCCTCTCAAACCTCTCTCAGATTCACTCACTATGAAGCCAGTATTATTATAGAGAGTTAGAGAAGAGATTATTTATATATATATATATTATATAGGTGAGGAAGTGATGTATATAATTATATATATATATATATATATTATTATTTATATATATAATTATATATATATATATATTATATATTTTATAGGTATATATAATATATATATATATATATATATATAATAGTATATATATATATATATTATAATATATATATATATAGTGAGGAGATTATATATTATATTAATATTATATATTATATAAGTATATATATAGTATAAATATATATAATATATATTATATATTTATATATATATATATATTAATAATATATACGGGAGGAGGTATGATAGGGGGTGAGGGAGTATATATATATTTATATTTCTATATATATTATAATATATATATAATAGTATATATATATATATATATTATATATATATATATATATATATTATATAATATATATATTATAGGCGAGATGGTGATCTTGGATTTGGAGGTGTGTATAACAAAGGCGTTTATGGAGGGATGAGCGAGAGAGAGTCGAGATGGATTGTACCGTTTATATAAGGGTAAGGGGAAAAAGGTAACTGTAAAGTATTATGGGGTAATTAGTTTATTGAGTGTTGTAGGGAAATATATGTTATATTTTGGGTCCGAAAGAGTGGCGTCGAAAGAGTGAAGAAGCTAGAGAGAGAGAGAGCGAGTGAGGATAGGGTGGTAGAGGATGTGTGGATCAAATCTGTACATTGAAACAAATGAGTGGGAATAATGAGGGAGGAGAAGAAAATTGTATTTAGGATTTATGGATTTGGCACACGCAAGTCTTATAATAGGATTAATAGGGAAATTCTATGGCAGGTGTAGTGATATGGTGTTGGTT
>JABUQX010063483.1:0-5000 GCA_015478945.1 Trachelipus rathkii | reverse complement strand
GAAAGATCTCATGAAAGTACGGGACTTGACAATTAGTTTTGCATCTGATTATCTTTGAAGAGTATCGCCACACATAGTGGTGAAGCAGGTCTACTATGTAAATAATACTTACATACCGAGTGGCACTCAAAGGCATTGTTTACAATGTTCGGCATTTAGAGTTTCAATTAGCAACTTACTTCTCCCTGTGTTCTTAAGTATTCGGGGTTGATTGTTCGTCCCACTTTGCTTATTTGGCACTGGGGACAGGTTCTCATGATGTTTTTCACCCTAGCGTGCATGCATTTAAAGATGAACTCTGCTTTCATTGTTGCTTAGGTTTCGATTTATTCCCAGATGACCATACAAATACATGATTTTCATTACCTCATTTATGCATTCTTTTGAATAGAAGTACGCAAGCATAGTTTAAAGAAACATCAACATTGACTTCTATTTCTGCACGCTCAAATCAGAATTTTTGCTTAATAATTTTCAGTGAGCTATTTTCTCTATTTTCTAACAGGGTTTTTAAGTATTCATCAGTTAGTTGTTTTTCACGTATTAATTTGTAATTTATTTTCTTATGGAATTTTCCTATTAACATTTTATTTGTTTGATTACACCTGGTAATTAAATTAACCGTCTTTATCTCAAATAAATTAGTCCTCTCTCTATTATCATCCCCCTGTGCGTTTAGTTTATTTTTCCATTGTCTTAATTTTTCTGCTTCCATCTCAATTCGATCTGCCGCCTGTAAGATATAGCATTTAAAATTTAAAGAGCTATGACCTTCATAATTTAAAGGTTCAGGACATTTAAAGTTTAAGAAACCTTCATTAAATCCTTTTAATCCATGTTTTCCTCCTGGTCCCTGATTGGCTGATTTGGTGTTATCTTTGTAATCGCTTTGTTTGTTCGCTGAGTGGTAATTGATTGTTAAGCAGCTTAGCTCCTCCCCTTCGTTTGTTCGTATCTTGGCAGCAGCTTGTTTCGTTCGTATTTTTGTGCTGTCTTTCAGGAATGATTTTATTATGTATTAAATACTCTGCCAAAGGGTACACTGCAAGAGCTCAATAAATTCAATTGCCCAATTTCTCGAGCATTCTGATTGTTGCTATCGTTTACTTTATTGTATTTTTATATCAACTCTCTGGACTGCGTATGTATTGTAATTTTCCGACCCATTAATAGATAGCCATATTTCTTTAATAATTTAACAAGGCAGAGTAATTGTTTATTTTGATAGTCATACCTCTGTTCTGTTTGATTTAAGCTACAGCAGTAGAAGGTGTAAGGGAAATTTTCTTTGTTGTTAGACATGATTGCTCCTGCAGCCGCTGCATTTGTTCTGTGTGCAATTTTTTTTATGTCGCTTTCAGGGCAAGGATACACCAGTGTGCACGCATGTTTTATGACGTTTTTAACATCTGAGAAAGCCTTTTCGGAGCGTGAGTCCCATTGAATCCGTCGGCGGTGAGAGTAGAGTTTCCCTCTTAAGAAGAAGGTGAGGGGGAAATAATTTCAGACATGCAGGGTAAGGATGAGCAATAGAAGCTTACTTTTTCGATGAATCCGCGGTGTTCCCTGATGTTTTTTGGCTTGTCGCAGTCAATCCTATCTTTTACTTTGTCCTGGTTTGGTCTCATACCATCTTTGTTTATAATAAAGCCAAGATAATCCAATTCTCACACTCCTATTTTGCATTTATCTGGGTGCAATCTTTGCAATGCTTATTCAACTAGTTTTTTTGTGTTCTTCTTTCGTCTCTGTGAATATTACGATATCATCCATGTAAGCATGGCAATTTCCTATGTCGGATAGCAAAATATTTACCAGCCTTTGAAAAGTAAAAGGCGAATGGATATAACCCATCGGGAGGCACGTGTACACAGATTGCTTGTTATAGTAAAATATTTTTGGCTGTCAGGATGCAGGGGGATTGCATAGAAGGATTCAGTCAAGTCAATCTTGGTAAAGTACTTACATCCTTTCAAAGCAAACAACACGTCTTGAATGTTTGGTAATCCAAACACATCTGGTTCAGCTCTCTTGTTCAGTTCTCTGAAATCTAAGATCAATCTTCATTTTCCCATTTTCTTTTTCTAGAATAGAGAGCGGGAACGCCCAATTCGAAAGTGTTATTTTTAATACTCCGGTTGTCACCAACTGATTTAGCTCTGCTCTTTTTTGGGCATATCGTTTGTGAGGGATACGCCTTGGTTTCATAAGAATAGCTTCCCCTTTGATGTTAGCTTAATAGGAAAAGTGTTTGCCAGCTCTTCGAAAATTTTATTCGAGGATGATAGGGTTTTCTTTGTTTACAGCTTGATTTGTGGCCCTCTCTGCTTCAGCAGTGCCTCTCCCGCTCTTTTTTCCTTTTTATATTTTCAAATATTTCAGCCCATCGGTCTGTCTGTTTTTCTTTTATATAGTTATTTTCTATTAAATAAGGATTGAGAAAGAGTTCTTTATATTTATATATGATATCATTCATTAACAGAGGATTAGTAGGTAGGAGAGGAGGAGTGACAGGAAGGGTTTTAGAATGAGACAAGGTGTCTCGGAAAACCTCGTTTTTGCAGAAAGCATTCTCAGTTCATCCACACAAGGACATACCCTAATAAACACAATGAACATGAAAATCACGCGACAAATTCTCTCTAAAAATAATTATCTTACAAAACCAATTTTTATTATTCTTTTAGATAAACAACGCCCAAAATTTGGTTCAGTTTATAAACACAACAACGCACATGTCATATGGATCGCTTCCCATACCAGGTAGAAACGACAGCTCATCACACTTGGCAAGAGTAATATCGTTACAAATTTAGCTCTCTTGGACGCTTATCTCTGCCTAGAGATCGTAGAGAAAATACAGCCTCCACTTGCTTTTCGTACCCAACGAGGGCAATACACCCCTACACACTTCAATTGCGGATTATCGAACGACTCTCCTCCAGTCTTCGCTAAGACCGTGGAACTTGCATCTTCACATCTTCTGGGCAACACCCTAGAAACTCATCAAGTAAACTTAAAGAAAGTTTCCAAATTCTTTATGAAAACAAACTAAGAAAAAACACAAACTCCCAAAGCGTGATTTTTTTTCGAAATTGCATACTATTTCACATTTTTAAATATTTCACAAAGGAATATCCCCCAACCTCTCAAAGCTACAAAAGCAATACACATTTCGGAAACCTGGTCTGTGAGAGGTTTTCTGAATTATTGCAAATCACTTTTATATAATATGCCAACCACAGCAAAACAAAATTACTACCCATAAACGTAATATCTAGTTGGAGAATCGACCAACAAATATCTCTCCTCACAGCTTAAGGACAAATGGTTGCTACAAAACAGCTGAAATTTCCACATTACGCAAAAGAATTCTTCATTAAACACAGGCACTAGCAAAACCGGACTTGGAACAGTTTTATACCAGCCGGATGAAAAGAGAAATGAATAACCACTCGCTGATCTTACCGAAAGCATGCAAACCGCAGCTCCCACAAAGCTCAAGCAACCGCAAAACCGCATTGAATGCAAGCAATCGAAGATTTTAGTGAACGAAAGAAATCGCAGATCTTAATGAATGCAAGCAAATCGGGGATCTTAATGAACGCAAACAATCGCAGATCTTATTAGATACAAGCAACCGTTTATTTCACTAAACGAAAGAAATCACAGATCTCACTGTACAACAACTCGCTCATTAAGATGAAGCTCCTGAAACTCACACTAAACTCAAGCAACTTATAGGAGGATTATAAAGATGGAACTTTTTCATTTCGCAATTTAATCCAAAAAAAGTCATATATAAACAAGAAATATTGAAAATCGTACCCGACTTGTTCAGTTGAAACACACCTACAATATCATATTTTCACACAACCGACAACACTTCCCATTAAGCATTCTCATTTAACAAAGGACACTATAATACAGCAACAGATAGCATGCCCTCGCATAAATCACATATATGTTCTTGGAAACCCACTAATCTCTCATAACAAACCCTCCGCTTCTCAAAACACTCTAACATATATATTCCGCATGTTCTCATAACGATACTTTTCATTACGCCATCCAGTCTGGAAAGTTTTCAATACCAATTAAAAACTCTATGATGCATTACATTAATTTACAAAGCCACGCAACTCTCTTTTTAAGGTCACAACAGCACATAAAGAACTGAATATCGAACGATACATTTTCTCAAATTACACACGAAGAAAAGGTTATCGCTCAACTTGCCCATTATGTCATAGAGCAAAAGAAAACACTCCTAAAAACTCACAATAAAAGTCATATCTTCTCCCCTATGAACCATTCACAAGTGTTCATTTAGATATTCTTGGACCTTTTCCATAATGTAAAACAGCACAATACAAATACATTCTCTGCATAAAGGATTTTCTAACGAGATATGTTGAACTCATTCCTCTCAAACAACACACTGCAAAAAATATAGCACAAGCACTTCTAGAAAGAATTATCTGACGACACAGCACACTAGAAGTAATTATTTCCGATAGAACACCGAAACCAACAAAAAAAATCTCTAAAAAATTATACGCTCCATGGATAATAATAACTATAAATATTTTGTTAAGACACGCTGGCATCACTATATCTCTCTCCACGCAAATCACAAAAAACCTTACCGCATGCACATAAGCAAAAGTTAAAAGTTCAAAAACAGAAATCTGCCCACCATTCCAAACAGATTGCATTTACCCAACTCACCACATTAGGAACCACAAATCTCACACAACAAAAGATTAGACTTCCAACGAATCATTATATATATATATATATATATATATATTATATAATATTATATATATATATATATATATATATATATATATATATATATTTATATTATATATATTATATATTATATATATATATATATATATATGCGACTTTTAATTATTTTTGTGCCACTAGGCAAGTTAGGCGTTGCCTACTCTCCTACCCCAAAAAGCCGCCATGATTATATATTATATATA
>JABUQX010063482.1:40000-65061 GCA_015478945.1 Trachelipus rathkii | reverse complement strand
GCAGAAATCTCAGGTAAGCCTTCATTCTTCGTTTGTACACACGAGTTTAATTATTTGTATTTGTGAAGAAACAAGCGTTCTCCTACTGTCAATATTAAAGCAATTTTTAGATGAAACTTGAATCTCTTCAGTTTCATCTATTGGAGACATCAGGCACTCGGCTATTCTGTCTCTTTAGCCTTTGCTTGCTTTTACCTATTATTTCTACTAAAGGAATTTTAGAAATTTTCTGTACATTTCTAAGAGGGTTCTTCTGCTTTGTAGTGGAATTTGGTACACATGTGTGTGTGCATATTTAGTGTACGCCTGTATGTGTATCAAGGATTTCTACTAGAAAGTGGGAGGGGCAAAGGAGGCCTTCTTCTTCACACTACAATCAAAACACATCACATATTGTATCATTTTTTTTGAGAGACAATTTTTATTATAAATTTCATTTATTACCTTGGTGTCCGTGTGTGTGTGTGTGTGTGTGTGTGTGTGTGTGTGTGTGTGTGTGTGTGTGTGTGTGTGTGTGTGTGTGTGTGTGGTGTGTTAGTGTGTGTGTGTGTGTGTGTGATGGTAGGTTTGGAGTGTGTGTGTGGTGTGTGTGTGTGTGTATGTGTGCTGTGTGTGTGATTGTGTGTGTGTGTATTTAGCACAAAGGTTGGTATATGCGAGCCTATACATCGGGCAGAAGTTGGGAAAGTACCCCTTCTTTTCTGCGATTATAAGAAAAGGGAGTGGAATTTAAGATAGGGAGAGGGAATTTCATTCTCTCAGAACTACTCCCCCCCTCCATTCTATCGTAGGATTATAGGATATCTCGACAATAATTAAATATTTGAGCCGCTTAATTATAAAAACAAGGTAGACCTCCTTCCATTATGCGCAAAGGAACCCCTCAAACAGCTGCTGTAACCTATACAATATTAAAACAAGTCCTAATTATTTATTGTAAATCTATCTAACCTTAAATAACTTCATTAACCTTACTTAACCTAACAAACTTAAGTATATACTAATTAAAGATTACAAATTTTTGAAAGGTGTAGGTAAAAAAGCTGCCTACGTTCTTAAAAGAAAGTAAATTTCCTCCAATTTATTTTCCAGAGGTATGCCCTGACCCACCATCTTATAACCCCTATATAATAATGTGTTTATATGCTATGTCTAATATTATATATATATATATATATATAATATATATATAATATTATATAATATATAGATATATATATATATATAATAATATACTATATAATATAATATTTATATATATGAAGAATATTGTTATTCTATGAAAAAATATATTTTTATGTATTTTGTTTGCTTACTTTGCCAGTAGAAAGAATTCTGGCAACATGGCCGTATTTTTATAAAATGCATCATAGTCTTGTTTGTTATTGTTTACAAATATAGGAAGCGTGAATCTCGATGTAAATAAACACGCATGTGTACTATAGGGTTAAGTTTCTAGTAAAATATCCATTTTATTTCTAGTTGTTTCCATTATTTCTTCTTGTGGTTGTATACCAGTAGATACGATCTACGTTTAACAATGTAGGCAGAGCGTCAGTTCTGTAATTTACAGCCTAATTGGAATGATGAACAGAAAAATGGAAAGTAAGGCCTAGTCAGACCCTATAATAGAATTAGGAATAGGCCTAGGATAAACCCTATAATAGATTAAGAAAATAGCGCCTAGATAAACTCTAAAAATAGAATTAGAAAAAGCTCATATATATAGGTTAAATAATGGATTTATCAATGGCAGGAAAATTGATTCTTATACAAAGGTTAAGAACAAACTGGGAAGATGTGGAAAGATCTTGATGCAAATAAGGCTAAGTGGAATACCAGATGCCATAGAAGCAATCAATGGTAAACTAGAAAAGCCACAAGAACCCAGTACTTCAGCAACAGTTGAAGAGAAAATGCATACAAAAAAAAATTTAGACAATTCAACAAAACCAATCAGATTGTAATTTTTTGTTGGTTTCAAACCTCAAGCCAAAGTTTAAGAAGTCAAATAAGAATCTTTTACAAGCCAGATGAAGTATGGAAGGAACTACACAATCTTTTTGCAAGAGTTGAAGAAAACAAAAGTTTACGATGTTTGTTCACAGTTTTTTTCTTACAAATGGAATTGAGAAATTAGACATGGCTGGGAAATTTATCTTCAATAAGACAGCTCTGGGGTAATCTTCAGTATATATATGGATAGCATGATGAAAGAATTGAAGGTAGAATTGCCAAAGATATTTCTCATATGTAAGATTTTTGAAATTTTGCACAAGGATTTATTCAAATTTCCAACTACAAATGGCTCAATGGAATTCATAGTAATAGAAAGAAAGGAAGTTAATAATTTGCGTCAAACTTGGCTTTGCCAGGAAGCAAATAAGTTGGCATCAAAGGTTAAGTCAGAAATCAAGAAGCGTTAACAATAAAAGGAAACTACAGAGAAATTAGTACCAAAGATAAAATGAAGAAATTTCCATGCAATTACTGCCATTTAAAAGGTCACTTGGATCAAAAATTGTAGAAAATGTGGATAAAAATGATGGTAGAACAGAAAGAAAAATAAAGCCAGAAAAAAATATGGCAAACATTTTGAATAATAAGAAATTCAAAAGCTAAACAGAAGTTAATACTTTTTTGATCAGCGGTAGATTGAAAAGTTTTTATTCCGAAAGAAAATGATTTAAGAGGGGGGGGAAAAATTAGGTATTTGATAATGGAGCTACAAAAAAATATAACCAAATGTGAAAGGTTATTTTAAACTTTTCATGAATTTGAGCAGTTCAGTCCAAGGATAAATCAGCAAGATGGTCAGGAAGACAAATGTGTTAGGATAATGGAACATTTGAAGTAGAATCAGTTGTAGATGAGAAAAATATCTCAATTATTTTTGAATGATGTTTGGTATGTTCCTGATTATTAAGAAAAATTATTTTCAGTATTCTGGCCAGCTTCATGCATAAGCATCAAGTAGTGAATTTATATCTGAACCAAGTGTATGTAGTTTTATGGTAGAACAAAAAAGCCTATTTTAATGGCTATCGTAAACTAAAGGAAGGGCTATTCAAAGTTGCAATGAAAGCTAAAATCTCCCATATACCAGAAATAAATGCACTTGAAGAAAAGGGTATTACAGTTATATCATGAAAGAATGGGGCATCAGGATAGAAGACACATAAGAAAACTGATCAAAAGAGAACTAAATATTGAAACTCACCTATGATAACAGAAATTGTACAGGATGTATAAATGGAAAAATGCATCGTCAGAATTTTGGGAAAAGACCAAATAGTACTAAACAAGAAAATTGCTATTTGCAGATGTTGTGGACCATTTCAAGTATTATCAAACTCAGGCTATATCATATTTTGATAGTTTCAAAAGATGTTTCTCAACACAAAGTTATTGTATATTTTATTAAAGAAAAATCGGAAGGTTGTAGAAAAATTGGAGCAAATACTTGAAGAAGCAAAAGTACAAGGACATCCAATCAAGAATTTTTAAGTGATATGGTTAGAATCTATATAATAAGTTAGTTAAAAAGCTTTTAAATAAATATGGTGTAAGACAAAGGTTAACGGCTCCGTATACCCCACAACAAAATGGAGTTGGAAAAAGGGAAAAACTAGAACGCTAGTTGAAGCGGCCAGATCACTCATGTATTCGAAAGTAAAATTTCCACATATTTGGCAGAATTAATTAACACAGCAGCATATATAATAAATAGAACTGGAAAATCACAGTTGATGGGGAAAACGCCTTTTTGAAAAATCTGGCTATGATAGAAAGCCAGAATTCAAAATCTAGTGTATCGGAAACAGCATGCCAGTGGGTGGATTCCAGATCAGAACAAGAAGAGCTGAGATGAGGCTAATCGAGAACCCAAGCAAAATCAAGGTGTGTTTAATTTGGATTTCGACGTGGAGATGAAAGCTACCAGAATAATTGATCAAGCAAATAAATTTTGTGTTTAGATACAGAAGATGTAGTATTTGAAAAAGAAGAACTTTCAACTTCAAAAAATGGAAAAGCATGAATCATAAAATAGAAAATAAAAAGAAGAATCAAATAGAAAAAATACAGAAATTGATAACAGTACATCTAGTAATTAGGTTAAACTCATCACATACAGAAAAACAGAATCTGATATAGAAACAGAATCTGATACAGAAATAAAATCTGATACAGAAATAGATCTGATACAGAATTAGGAATCTTGATTCAGAGAAGAGAAACAAACTAGAATAGTAGCACAAAAACAATTGTTAAGAGACAGATCAGTAATTAAAAAGCCATCAAGGTTTGATGACTAACAGTACTTATCTATTTTTAGAAGATATGGAAGAACCTGAAAATTATAAAGAAGCTATGCAGAGTTAGCATAAGAAAAAATGGGTTAATTCAATGGAAAAAATGAAATGAAGATCATTGAAAGAAATTTCAAACCTGGGGATAGTTTAAAAGTGAATTTATGCGTAGGATCTATTTACAAGGATTATAAAATAAAATGAATTAAGAATGTTACAGTTGACAAATATAAAGCAAGATTAGTTGCAAGGTATAGTATCAGCACAAAGGTAATTGCACTATGAGAAACATTCAGTCCAGTAGCACAATAAAAGTACTGTAAGGGACTTTAATAAGTGTAGAACTAAGAAAATAATGTCCAACGACAAATTTATGTTTCAACAGCATTTCTTTATGGAAATTTATCAGAAAAATATATATGAAAACACCAAAGGTTTTGAAGATGGGACAGACAAAGTATGCACATTTAAAACAGCAGTTTGTATGGGCTTAAGCAAGCACCAAGATGCTGGAATTAAAGACTTTGGAAAACGCTTTCTTGTCAAAAACTTAATTTTGAATAAAAAGTACAACCACCACAACACAAGTGCATCCTTGTCTTTAACAGAAATCAGAAGAGGACATAAAAAATCATACTTGCATAATATGTTGATGTGGACTAGGGTTGCATCAACAAGTCAAGCAGGAATACCTTTTTTCGAATGAATGTAAAAGAGAATCAAATAACATAAGTCTTTCCTTTGCTCTTTTCCCCATTTTCCTTGAATCAAGAAATGATGGTTCAAAGAAAATAGTCAGTCATGTTATACTAAAAGAATACTAAAGGAATTTGGTATGGAAAATTGCAATGCAGTGTCAACACCCATTTTAAAGGATAATGTTACACATGGCATTGAAGCCAGGGAGAGTTTTCCTTACAGATCAGCAATAGGAGCTCTTCTATATCTTGCAACAGCAACAAGACCAGATATTGCATTTGCTGCTAATTATCTTGCCAGGAAGTGTAGAAAATCCTATCAATAGAGATGTTACAAAGTTTAAAAGAGTGTCAGAATACTGAAGGGTACACAAGAGCAAGGGTATTTATTTATAAATGTGATTTCTGAACAGATTCAACTGGAAGGGAAATACAGTGATTGAGATCCATGTGGCGGGGAAGAACAGGGCATTCAACAGCTGAATTGTTTGTATATGCTGGAGGAGCAAATTGATCATGAGTAGATCAAAAGCAAAAAGTTCAGTTGCATTTCAACAACAGAAGCTGAAATTATGGCAGGAAGCAACAAAAGAAATTTTGTGGCTTCATCAACTATTGGAAGAAATTACCGAAGTCTTCAAGAAAACCTACTCTTTGGATTGACAATGAAGCAGCTTATTAAATTCAGTAAGAATCCAAAATTTCACCAAAAGGACGCAGCATATAAAGTACGCCAAAAATTTCTTCATTAGAGAAACAGTTACAAAATTGATGAAATAGACAGACTCAACGCATTAGGCCAGGTGAGAATCAACTTGCCGCATGGCCACCAAAGCCTTCTACATAACCAAGGTTGAATGATGCTGAACGGAAAAATTGGAAATGGACTAACAACGTTGCAGAGATAAACAATAAGGAGAGTGTGAATATATTGTTTACTTCTATGAAAAAATATAATTTTAATGTATATTTGTTTTTGGCACTTGACAGTAGAAAAGAATTCTCGGCAACATGGCCGTTATTTTAATATAAATGCTTTCATAGGTCTTGTTGTTATTGTTTACATATAGGAAGCGTGCAATCTCGAGGTAAATAAACGACGAGTGTACTATAGGGGTTTAGTTGTCTAGTAAATAACCATTTTATTCTAGCTGTATTCATTATTCTTTTGTTAGGTTTAGTTACCAGGTTAGATTACGATCTACTTAACATATATTATACAATATATACATAATTATATGTTTTATATAGATCATATCGATATATATATATATCGATATTTTATAATATTATAAATATATATTATATTTTATATATATATATATATAATATTGATTAAGGGTATAAACAGTGAACTACCACATCATTTTTAGTAAAAATATTGTAGTATCGATATTGAATAATATATTGAAATAATGATGATATAAAATAATAATTGATAATATTATAATAATATAATTAATCAATAATAATAATATAATAATAATAATAATAATAATAATCCATATATAATATATCAAGTAATATATTCACATATATATATATGTATATGATATATCGATATATGTAATGGTTTATATATATAGTATATATATAATATATAATATTTTATATATTATATATATTGATATATATACTATATATATTTATATATATATTATTTATATATATTATTATATTACTATATTATAATATATCAGAGCTGGGCGTTGCGCCTATGCGCGCTATGGCGCAACTATCAATTAGTAGGCGCAAAGGCGCATAGGAGCGCGAAACAATTTTTAAAAAGGCGGACTAAGCAGAGGCGCACAGCCAATTGTGCTCTGCGCTATAGCGAGGACCTATGAAAACAGGAACAAGATCATGTTTTTTATACCCTTAAAAGTTAGAACTTAAAAGCGTGGCAAACTTGTATCATTTAAAACCAGTGAAAAACCGTATATATATATAAATAATATATATATTATATATATATACATATAATATTATTATATATATACTATTTATATAATATAATATATTATATATATATATATATATAATATATATATTATATAGTATATATATTATATAGTTCAGTAGTTTACTTTAACTACAAATAAATTGGCAAACTATGGCTCTGAAAATTTTCAACTTCTTCAGCGCTCGTGCTGAACCTCCTGGGGGAAAACATGGACCGCAAGGACATGGAGGAGGAAGAGGACGTGTAGATATTAGTTTACGGTGTTTTAATTACAAAAATTAATAAATGTGTTTTTCTTCCTTCTAAAAGCATGCTTTTATTATCGCACTAAAGTTTACTTTGCAAAAAAATTTAGCAAACAGCCACCGGCCGCGAAATGTCGCAGGCGCAAAGGCGCATAGCCGCAAAATGCGAATAGGCGCTGATGTGACAAAAAATAGGCGCATAGGGCGCTGGCGCACTTGGTCCGGCGGACCTAGTGCATTAGGCGCAGGACGCATTCAAAAAAAATTATAGGATTGCGCCCAGCTCTGATAATATTAATATATTATATATATATATACTTATTATATATATAATTATTAATATATATATATATATATATATATTATATTATATATATATATATATATATTTATATATTAGATTATATATATATATATAATATATATATATATATATATATATTATATATATATATATATATATATATATATATATTATAATATATATATATATATATAATTTGATTCTTGGACAGAATTTTTTTCAGAAAAATATGTGGAGTCCTGTGCGTATACTTTGGACCTATTATATATATTATAAATTATATATATATATATATATATATATTATAATATTATATATATTATATATATATATATAATATATATATATATATAATATATATATATATATTATATATAATATATGTATTAATATATATATATATATGATAGTAATATAATATATATATATATAATATATATATATATATTATATATATATAATATTTTATATAATATATTATAATATATATATATATATATACTATATATATTATAATATATACTATTATTATATATACTATAATATATTTACGTTTTGCCTTCATCCACGAGCGGGACGTTCTTTTTATCGCTCCTCAAATTGAGTTGAAGAATAGTGTTATATGATTGGGACTTATTTATCAACAAGTACATAGATATCTATTTCGACACAGATATTAATAATATCGACAATATTAATAAAAAACGTTTAATATGGCTGGCGTAAAAAGTTATAACCTTTCTTCGGAAGAACCTTTAAAGTGTGCAGTCTATAACACTTTAGCATTGTTATTACTATAGTCTTAAAACCTGCAAGTGATTAATTTCTATATAGTGAACTTATCTTTCTACCATAAGATAAAGGTGGACTTAGATCATGGTTAAGACTGCCACCAAATAAAAATGTGTAATTGAAAAATTGGCCATTATTAACTAAGCAAAAAAATTTTCCTATTTTTTTTATTTCCCCGGGCTTTGGTTAAACTTGGATTTTGAAATTTTTGAGTTTTAAGTCTACATTCCATCGATCAAAAAGAGAATATACGTCCCTTTCAAGATTTTAAACTTAAAAGACTAAAGAGTACATAACCTTCTAAGGACAAACCTCCTTATTCATTACGGGCATTTAGTAGAATTAAAGTTTTAAATTCGATACATTACAGACTGCCACCAAATAAAATGTTGAATATTTAATAGCAATATAGTAATTAAGTAAATCTTAGCTGGAAACTAATTTTCATTTGGAGTTGTTAGTATACATTCCATCGATCAAAAAAGAGCAAGAAAGAAGATATTTAAAACTTTAAAAGACTTTGATAGTACAAAACTTTCAAAGAAAACAAAAAGGAAAGAAAAAGAAAGAAAAAAGGAAAACTCTTCTTTATCGGGGATTTTGAAGAATTGTAAATAAGTAAATAAAGTTTTTAGACAAATAGAGTTTGAACGGGTGCACTTTTAAAATCAAAGAATCTTGACAAAAAAAAAGAAAAAGAAAAAAAGAAAAAGAAAGAAAAATAATATCGTCTAAATGCTGAAATTATTACGTGTTGCTCTTGACGAGACCTTTTTCTGTGTCTTTTTAACCTTTATTTTTATTATTTTACATTGTTGTTAAATTTCGCCCAAAACTATTCTCTTTTTTTTCATTATGTATTTTATTCGTATTTATTAATTATTTTCGTTGTTTTAATATATTGCAATAAAATATATATTTTATAAATATAGGTAGATTTTAAGGAATTTTTAAATGATCGTGGTTAAAGATTTAATTAGAAAATACCAAGTTTTTTAAATCTTTTGAAATCTTTAAGAGAAAGAAAGGAGAGGGAGAGGGAGGGAGGAGGGCGAGGGGGAAAGGGCATTGTAGGAGTTTAAATATAATATATAGAGTGTGAGTTTTAACCTTTTGTTTTATATTAATCATATTTATCATTTTCTTGTTGTTATTGTTGTTGTTGATGGTAATTTGTCGGAGGGGGTGTGGCCTCACTTACGGTGTTGGGAGGTGCTGGGAGTGACGGGGGTCCAAAGCGATGCAGCCTCCTGAGTGAGTATATAATAAAGAGGAAAAGAGATGAGGATTAGAGAGGGTAATTAGGGGGGATGTATGAACGTGAGGGGGGGTAAACGAGGATTTGAAGAGGAGGAGGAAGTGGGGTTAATGGTTTTGAGAAAAAAGGTTTGGATTGTCTGGGGATAACTGAAAATAAGTTGAAGGAAAGCGGGAGGGTTGGACCTTTTGGAAAATACAGGGGGTGATATCAGGGGTGAACGAGGAGTAGAGGGCGAGGGAAGGGGTGTTAATAGTTATGAGGAAGGGAGGTGGGGGTAAGCGGTTAAGGTGTGTAGTCAGTTGATGTTCGAGCACAATGTGTGAAGTGAATATTTGCGGGGGGAATGTGGGTTTTTGTATGTGCGTAAGCACCAGTGAATGGAGCGAGGAGAGGAGAGAGAAAGATCTGGAGTGAGTGAAGCTGAGTGTTGCGAAAGTTTTGGAGGTAAATGATAAAATTTGTCTAATTGGGAGAATTTTGAACGCAGGAGTGGGAGGTGAGCGGCGGTGGGAAGAATATAGGGACCATTTGGCGGTAGGGAGAGAATGTTGAATGGAGAAAGTCTAGTTTAGAGTTGTGTGCTGAAACGCAAGAATGATAGTGGGGATATACTTGGTTCAAAAAAGTGAGAATCATAAGTATACATGGAAAAGTGAGATAACGGGGGGGAGGGCGGTAATGGATTATGTGTGTGTTAAATGAGGAAGGATACGCAGGTAACTCAAAAGATTAGGGTTTAGAGGGGGAGGGAGGGGGAATATTCGGATCATATTTTGGTGGTTGCTAAGAGATAAGGTTGGGAGGAGACGGTGATGGTTAGGGATAGCGGAGAAAAAGAGGAAGGTAGAAAGTGATATAAGGTGGAAAAATTGGAGGGATAGTGTGTCAAAGAGGGATTTAGGAGAGGGGGGGGGTTACTTTGGGGAGTAGGTGGAGAGACGTCGAGAGGGGACAGGAATGGGGAGGGTGAGGAGGAGGAGTGGGTGAGATTGTAAAGAGCAGTATGGTGGAAAGAGCTAGAAAGGGTAATGTGCAGTAAAAAGGGTGGGTGCAAGCAGAGGGAAAGGGAGTGAATGGGTGGAATGAGGAGGTGCAAGGAGGTGGTGAAAGGAAAAGGAGGCTTATGTGAAATGGTTGGGAAGTAGGGTAGAGAGGAAAGCTGAAGGAAGTATAGAAGGGTTAGAGTGGAAGCAAAGGGGGCGGTGGAGAGGACGAAGAGGAGAGCAAAAGATGAGTGGTGTAAAAAAGTGACGGAAAATTTTGAATCGGGAAGTTTAAGAATGTTCTGGAAAGGAAGTGAATAGAAAAAAGGGAAAAGAAGGAGGGATTGGGAGAGAATTAAGGGAGACAGATGGGGATGGATCAGGAGGAGAGGAAAGGGTGAGAAAGAGGTGGGGGAGTATTTTAGTGGATCATTGAATGAAAGTGGGTGGGGAGGGGAGGAAGATTTGCAAGAGGTTAGGTTGGGAATGTGGGAGGAGGGGGAGGATTGAAATACGAATTGGGAAGGAGGAAATTATTAGGGCCGTGAATAAAGAAAAAAAAGAAGTCCGCAGGTCTTGGATGGTTGAGAATGCGAATGTTGCAGAAGGGAGTGATTAGGGGCAAGGTGGGAATGGCTGTATAGGCTTATTTAATATATGTTGGCGGGTGGTGACGGCACCCACCCAGGATTGGATAGAGGATGGTTGTTTGGTCTCCCTGTATAAGGGGAAGGGGGATAGGATGGAATGTGGGAATTATGGAGGTATATGTCTTTTAAGTGTGGTTGAGGAAAAGTGTATGGGAGAATACCTGAATTGAGAGAGTAGAGAGGTTTAACGAGGAGGAGATGGTGGGAAGCAAACAAAAGAGGATTTAGGGAGGAAAGGGGCTAGTTAACTTAGTAGTGTTTATGGTTTCAGAATTGTTGGGATCGACGTTTTCTTTCAATTTTGAAATCGTTATCGAATACATGGATAATCGCGATTTGTACTAACATTGTGTGGTTATCTATTTTGGAAAATTGTCTGATTTGTGTATCATATAGAGGCAATCAAGAATATCGTAAACATGAGATCTGTAATTAAAGCATCTTTATCATGAAAAAGTTTCCTATCATACTAAACCAGATCTGACGCTTTTTCATAGTCTCTGTTTTTGCTCGACGATACCTCTATCTTTTTCAATAATGACAGAGATGCCGAGTCTCATATCTCTCGTAAAGCAACCAGACAGACACATTAACAAAGAAAATAATGGAAAGGGTAGAATGGCTTGTAAATAAGCTATCTTATAAATTTTTAAAAATATAAACAATCTTACATAATTTTTTTAGCAACAAACCAAATTTTTAACGATTAAGTATGTTCAGTAAATCAACAATTGTTGTGTTAGAACGGCAATTAGAAGGGCCGGGCAAATGGCCAAAATTACGTGGGATAACTCCATTGTCGTGGATGTGGAATTAATAGGAGGCCTCCAAAGTAGTCTCTACATATCATAGAAGAGACGATGATGAGAGAAAAATTATAAGTATGAGAGAAAGGAAAGTTAGAGTCAAATGGGTGTTTTTTTGTGTAGATTTAGGAGAAAGCATATGATAGGATGAACGAGGGGGATTTCGTGCGGGTGTGTGGAGGAAACATGGAGTGCCGAAAGTGGGGGGCAAATTAGGATGAAAAGTATTAAGGGCCTTTTAAATAAGAATCCAAGTGGTTAGGAATGTAAGTATGGCTTAATTAAAATTTTAAGGAAAATATTTGGGTACCTTCTTTGTGAAGAGTGTCTAGGAGTGTTTTCTTAGGTGAAGGATATATTAGGGGTGGATGAAGAGGATTAGGCTATTAGGCGCGCTAGTGCACAATTTTACACTCGTGTCCTCACTGTGTCATACTTCCTCGGGTCTTTTGTAGTCGCCGTATCTCTTCAATTTGGTTCTATGAGCACGTGTTTGCAGAGAAGGTGGGAGGAAAGGTTACCAGCGGAGGGGTGGAAATAAACGCAATAGGAATATCGCCCAGGAAAATATTGGCTATAACTCGCGCGTCTCTCGCCAGAGATAACTGCCCTGTATAGTCCGTATTTCCAAAGAACGCGGGAAGGCTAGGTATTTGGTGAGGGAGTTTGACTGTCATAGAGAATGTGTGGACCAAAAGGGGCTTAAATAAACTCCCAGGTAAGAGTCTCGCGCGTTGAAGGAGGAGAAAATAGACGAGGAGGGAGCGCTCAGAGGTAATAGATTATCCAGTAGCGGAGAGCATGTAGTATTTGGAATAAAGTACAAGATCTCTTACGTACTATTTAGGAGATGGACCCATCTCGAGAGCCGAGTTATACAAGAGCAGGGAGCCAGGGAGAAGGAGGAGATAGGAAACCATAGAGTAGAGAAGTATAGGTATATGAATGAGAGGCTCAAAACCTAAATTGAAGTTTATTTGCGGAAATTTTAAAACTGACAAAGGAAAGGGTGGGATTTATCACAGAAAGTTTATAACCGATTAAACGCTGTGAGATTTGAAAGAAAATTGTTATGTACCCAGCGAGTGTGATTGATCTTATGAGGGTGTATAATAAACGTGTCCGGGAGAAGGCTCTGAGATATAGTCGTCAAGGCTCCCAAGTGTTAAATAAGAGGCATTGAGGAAAAGTTAATTTTTGAGTGAACAGTCGATATATGAACGCCAGAGCTATTGCGCGCACTAGCAAATCAAATATTTAAATCTTGAGGAACTGAGTCGTTAGATACAGCAAGGCGAGACGATTAAATCCTAGGACCTCGCCTTTCTCTGAGAGGGCTAAAAAAAAGCCTTGCGCAAAGCTGAAGGGAGAGATGTGGAATATCAGAGCGACAAAGGGCGATGGTGGGTGGAAAAGAGCCAGAGAAGCGATATAAGCGAGAGCTCGCTCACAAAATGTATGGGCAACTATGAAGAATGGATCACAAGGACTTCAAAACCGAAGGAAAATCCATGCAGAGACAAGTGGATTCTTAGGAGTTTGTATTGTCGAAGAAGACAGATGAGAATAAGGAAGGAGATGTATATATGGCTAAGAGGACACTAAGAAAGAGATTGTAGATTAAATGAATGAAACTCAATAGGGGGACATGAGATGCTGAGGAGGAGCGGATCGCTTAGCAAAGAGATACGTACGAGACTCGGTAGACTATTTTGAGTACGTTGGCCGAGGAGATAGCAGTGAGTTGTGAGTATGACGAGAGTAGTATTTAGTTTGGTGAATTGGCGCAAGTATTGCAGAGAATAGAGTTGGTAATGAGAGGAGGCTTTGTACGTCACTCTACTACACTCCTCGCTCAAATCGAGTTAAAATCAAGTGTCAGTAGAAAATATAATATAATATTTAAATTTATTATTATTATATATATATATATATATTAGTAATTAATTATGTATTATATTTATAGTATTTATTATTATATATATATATTATATTAATATTATTAATTTAGTATTTATAATTTATAAGATATATATTCTCATATAAGCCTTTTTTTCATTTATATTATGATAGGTATTGATACTTATTATATTATATATATTAGATTAATTATTATTATTATATATCTATTTAATTATATTATTATTATAATTTAATTATTATTATTAATATATATATTAATTATTTAATTTATAATGTATAATAATTATTTTTAGTATAATTTAATTATCTAATAATATTACTTTGTAAATTGATTATTATATATTAATTATTAATAATAATATATTAATATTATTATTTCATTATTATTGATATTAATTATATTATCATTATATCATTATTATTATATTATATTATTATTATTATTCATTATTATTATTATTATATCATATTATATTATTATAGTATTATTCTGCATAAGGTTATATTTTTCATATATTCATCAGCAGTTGTTGCTCCCCTCATATTTATAGTATTAATTCATTCATTTATTATTATTATATTTATTAATATATTATTATTATTATATTTATATTATTAATCATATTATTATTTATATTATTCATTATATTTATAATTATAATTTAAGTATATAATTTAATTATATAGTTTATTAATTTCTAAAAATTAATTTTATGAATTCAGTAATATATATCTTATACACAATATATCTCCACTCTGAAATATTCATTTAGTTTACACTTCAAAAATTATTTTATTTATTTTTGTAAGGCTAAATTAGCTTAATAACTATAATATTATATAATAACTATATAATAATATTATAAATCCTTAAATATTATATATTGTAAAAATAATTTTTACAGAGTTGCAGTAACCGATTTCCATTTTACTCGGATGATCCAGGTTACTAACGGAAAATACTTTTATGAAATTACACGGCGGATTGTTTATTAATATTGTGTATTTGTTCTTAATCTATTTATTATTTTTAAGTTATTATAAAGTACCGGTATCTTCGTAATTTTTCTATTAATTAGACAGACTATACCACGATAAATTATAAAATTTTCATTGATTTCTCTAGTCTGTCATCTATGACATCTCTCCCATTACTTTCAATTGAATGTTATGATTGAATAGCTTCAAAATTTGACTACATATACCTTGGATCGAGCTATAAATCATATCTATTTTATTTCCTATTTTATTTATCAATATTATTAATTATTTAATTACTTTAATAATTAATTATATTATAACTAATAATTTATATAACATTTACTATATTATAATATTGTTATAATTATTATATTATCTTTGTAAATGATATATTATTTATAATTTATATATATTATTTTAATTATATAATTATTATTTTTTATTATTTTATTAATATATTTAATATTAATTTATTATAATTTATTTATTAATATTTATATAATTATTATAATATTTATTATTATTATATTATTATATATAGGAGCGTTAAAGGACCATGGGGATGAGGGCGGCACTTGCAGCCTACTCACTCTCCACAATATTTTTCGACAGGTAAATTTTTTTCTATGCAGAAATACATATATAAATCTACTAAACCACTAATACATCAAACATAACTCAATCACAATCACACACCACCAATCAATATCATCACCCACACATTCCACACATAACCAATCACACACTCATCACTACATATAAACAAATAAGAAATATCTATCTAATTTAATTTATTTATTATTATATAATTCTACTTTATATTTATTTATTATTAATATTATCATAATTTATATATATTATTATTAATTATTATATATATTATTTATTATTTATATATAATCCTATAATTATATATTATATTTAATTATAAATATATATTATATTATTAATTTATATAATTTTAATTATAAATTTTCAATTTATATATATATATATTATATATTTTATTATTTTTAATTTATTTAATTTATTATAATTATTATAATGATTATATATATAATTATTATTATAATTATTATTATATTAATTATTTAATATTATTAATATTATTTATGATATAATCAGCATTTAAACTAATTTAGTATCACTAATTTATATTAATTTCTAATTAATACATATAATATTATATATAAATGTAAATATTGAAACTCTCTTATTCATAAAAAAATCGAAGCACTAGACAAACAACTGGTATACTATTAAATCTTACTAAAGATAGGAGAAAATGTTGAATGTATGCAATTATAATATAGGAAAAACTTTATTAATTATTATATTTATTGTTTTTTTTATATATGGATTAACTTATTTATATTTTTATTTGTGGCCAAGCAAGGTCTTGCATTACGGGGCTCAAGTGACTCTGGACTAATTAAATTAATCTCAAATTCTCCAAGCTGATTAATGATCTCGGAAAATTTTTAAGAAGCCTCTTGTAGGTTGGATCGAGAGACCGAATGTGTTAAGGGAAATTGAATCATCATCTGTACTTCTATTTAGTCAGGCAGTGATTGACCAGAAAATAGTTTGGGAATAGAAGTTAATAAAAACAAATTTATATTTCATATGTTCAAATTGCTTGTATGAAACAACGGGATATTTTCCCAAATCAGAACACAGTTTCACTTTTAGTTGAAGGTTAACGCGATTGGTCGGTGATAGAGATGTAATCTACTCTTGTTGTTACTTTTAAATGATTAGATGAGATATTTTTATCATATTGGTATTATCTGGTTATTTATATTGATATCTCAGGGAGATAGCATAACAAAATTGAATATAATTATATTTGGAGAATGTAACTCGTATACTTAATTCTTTGAGTTTAAACTTTTCGAAAAAAATTTAAGATGGCCATAGTTACATTATGAATTGGAAGTATCTTTTCCTGAAGAGATGTCACGATTATATTCCAAATAGTGGAGTGATGTCAATTTGTTAATTCTTGAATTATTATTATGATTATTATTTATTATTAATGTATACTCTAATATTTCTATACTGATCACTAATTTGTATATAACCCATTAACAGCCTATTTATAAGGTCATCTCTAAGATATCTTTTCACTTTAAAAATTAATCTAGACTTGATTCACTTATATTTCACTGAAATAGTGCAATTTTTTCCGAATTTTCACGATTATATTTACTCTCGGATTTTTTTGGTAAGTTTTGTAATTGTAAAAATACTATCTGGAATTGAATAAAATATTAAGAGATTTGTTCTTTAGTAACCAAAATTAAAAGTAAAAATGGTTCAAAAGATATTGTGCTCTTGAAGACCAATTAATGGTAGTTTGATACGCGGCAATTATGAAGCAGGTTTCCATTTTATTAAGAGGACTCTTGAATATGCTCTTATTGATACTTGCTTTTCATCTGTGAATGACATAAAAAGATAGTTTTGTGATAGAAATTATCACTCACTAGAGTATGTTCGCTTAGTTTGAATTATTTCAATGTCTATGTAATATTAATTTTTATATAGAAATAACATTATTCAGTTCTTAAAATTAAATTTTCTTGAGAATTTTAACACCTTACACCTGTCTCAAGAGACAGTTTACAGGATCGCAGTCCATATATAGCAATTGTCGTGCACACATAAATATCTCTCGCAAAAGCGCATGGGATTATTCAACTTCAAAACAACAAAGAATAGCAAACAAAATGCAGCACACACAGAAGTATTTTAAAACGGATGTTAATACCATACAGAATTATATTATGTATTGCGATAGATCTTTAGACTCTCACACCACACAATGTTTAACTAAGCAAGGACTGAGCGAAGTCCATAGAAACAGTCTGTAAAATTATAATGTGTTTAACTCATCACGATCACCTCAGTACATATTACCGCATCTCAGTTTTTATTCTGTTTATTGAATGAATCTGAATTTTTCGTTGGAACTGATATAGATATTTCTCATTCAGCAAATGAAACCTTATTATACTACACCTCAGCTTTGGAGTGATTTATTTACCAATGGAACTGGTGCTCTGAATGAGTACTCCTCTATATAGCAATATTGTGAATAAAAAAGAATAAGTCCATACAACATTGTAAGTATAAAGTGAAAACGACCATCCAGAGCCTACGAGAGAGTATGTTATACAATATTATAAAGTTTTGATTATAGTATATGTGTGTCATTCTATTATTATGGACATGTCATTTATTAGTATTATCATTCATAGTAAATGGCTGCTATAAATGAAAACCCAAAAACTGCGATCGGTGATTTGGCTAATTTGTGACAAGAGGAGGTTTCTTAAATTTGCTACTCTCCGAATATCTTAGCAGTTTAAAAGAACTTTAGACCTAAGCGTCATGAAACGTATTTACGGAATAGTTTGGAGAGGATCGCATTACAGGTTTTGCTTTACTGTCAAATCATCGGATATACATGTAATAATGAATATATTTTGATACTCAAATTCAAATATTTTGCGTTATTAAACCGATTGTAAAGTTCTTTATGATATTAATATATATTATATAATATTATATATATATATATATAATATATATATATATCTATATATGTATAAGTATTATTATATATATATTATAGTATATATAATTAAACTTATATATTAGTTTATATTATAATATTTATATTTAATTTTATTATTATTAAATAATTTATATAATTATTTAAGTTAGCTATTATTTGATATTAACGGAGTAAATAGATTTATATGTGATGCTTTTATTTAGTAATATAGTAGCATACTTTTTATCAAATTTCATGCTTATAATGAACCTCACATGACTATAAAAAAATAGGATAATACGTATTATTATATATATATATCTTGTTGTATATATATATATATATACTATATATATATTATATATAATGGCGATAATATATATATTATAATATATATAAATAAATTAATTTTATTATAATTTATTATCTATAATTATAATCAAGGGAAGCTACAAACCATTTATACGTAATGCACATTCCATGCACCACTTTCTTTCTTAGAAAATTTGATATTACAAATATAATAAAAAATAAAAACTTACGAGTACGAAATAATTTTGCAAATACGTATAGGGTGTTAAAAATCAAATTATTATACTATTCATATTCATATATAGGGTACATATATATTGATAGTATAAATTTACACCAAAGATTCGAAATATGGTTGAAAAACTTGATAACACACAATTGCTCGAAGTAGTATATGCAAGCCACCCCCGAGAGAAAAAGAAATTGCACTTGGGACGTAACGGAGAGAGCAGAGACCTGAATAGAGACAAGATAGATTATAGAGATGAAGAGAGAGTAAAGAGAGAGAGATGTAGTAAAAGAGTAATATATTTAATGAGATAGATAAATGAGGAGAGAGTATGAGAGATCAAAATATATGCATAATATAAATAAGAATGACATGAGTACAGGTATATGAATAAGAATCAATATAAATATAAGTATACGTATAAGCATAAGTATAAGATATAAGTATAAAATATAAATTCTTTTATATAATATGAATTAATAATATTACATATTATATAATATAATAAATTATATTTAATTTATAATTAATACATATATATATAATATATAATATATTATATTTTAATTATATATAATTTATAAATATATTACATTATATATATATAAATATTTAATTAAATATTATTATTAATATATAAGTAATAAGGGAAATCTTAACTAAATAGTATTAATGTAAATAGGAGATTTTATATATATACTTTGGAGTATGTGATGATAAATGAAATGTAACTATCATAGAGAAGTATGTTTGATGAGAGAAAACACTTCTCACGATAAAGTCTGCACATATACATTATTTGACATTAAATGGGACGGTATGATAGTGTAAATGTGTGTGTAGGCTATTATGATAGGTGCTCGTTAGGGGAAGTAGGCATTTTAGGGGGTAAATAAGAAGAAGGAGGATAGGTAATAGAGATTAGAGTTAAAGATCAATAAGTATGATTCAAATGAGCATGATGTAAAATTTCATGCATGAGTTTATATTATTATGATAAATTTAACGGTGTGGAAATGAATTCAAGAATGGAGGAGAAGATTTAGTGAGAATCGAATTTAGGATTTTGGACAGTTGTTTAGTAGCAAAGCTAGTTTTAATTGAGGAGAGTAGACTATATAGTTTCCGAGGTGATTGTGAAGTAGAGAGCCAAGCAATAGTACTCAATACTTACATTAGGGGTTATAATAGGGAGATAATGACTTAGTGGTAACCTTGATAGAATTTACAAGTGTTGGTATATTAAGTTTATTAAGTGTAGATAGGGAATTAATACATATTACTATATATTTAACTGAGTTTTTTAGAGGAGTCAAATAAATGAGATATATGCGTATTATTGAGTCGACCTGTAAAAGGTACTTGTAATTGTGTAAAGTGAAACAATGAGTAGCGTTTAGATATTAAAGTGGATGATTTAGAGTAGATAGTGTAAGTTGATTCAATTATCAATTACATTTTGATAAACAACTGATGATTGTAGAAATAAGAGGAGAAGTGATAAGATAATAAAATTGCTATTTGGTTTATTTGAGTAGTTATACTCTACAAAACAGACGGTTATTATGATATAATGCATTATAATTAGGGAGCTTACTATAATAAATAATATAATTCTAAAATTATATTGAGCATAGGAGTGTTTTAATGATAATATTCTTAATGTAGGTTAGCTGTCGACTTATAAATTGAATGTTATAACGTATGGTTATGACATATACCTTAATGATATAAAGCAGTGTATAGAATTAATGGAGTTTGAAAGTGATTTGTATTAATATTAAATTAATGTTCAGAGTGATTGAGCAGGGATGTGATTATGTTATTCTTGCTATGGTTAATTCCAATTTATGCATATGTTATGATGAGAGTAATGAAAAGAAATTTAAGTAGAGTTAGGGGTTTAGCATGATATAGGTGTAGTGATTATGAAATGATATATAGAAAGAAATAATGAGGAAATTAAGAGTGCTATAGAAATTGTTCTTGCAAATAAGAAAACAAGAACGAGGATATTTTTGAAAATATAGTGGTGAATAAGAGTAATGAAGTTTGTGTTAGGTACTGAAACAATCTATCAAACTCGAGAAGAGAGTTAGAGAAAGAGCAAATATAGTTATAGAAAGAGGTTTGGGCAGGGGTGTGTGTAATAAACAAGGAATAATATTAAATGTAGAACGTAAACAAACAGTCAGTTGAATCTGTTGTGTCCAAAGCAGTTATCATATATAGGTAACAATTTATTGCAATGCTTAATAGGTTAAGAGTGAAGTCAGGCAGAGAGACTCTTATAGTCCTCTGGTGCTTGAACCTTGTGTTAGAATGGTAAGCAATGCTTCAGATCAAATGGTTAAGTGTGTATATATATTGTTGATATATTATGTTGGGTGCAGTAACCATACCGGTGAGTGTAGTATTCGATCACAGTCGCCAGAGCGGACAGGTGTAGGCAGGAAAGTTGTGAATGGCCAGGAAGATGGATTGCGTGCAACTTGGTGCAATTAAATTGTTGGTGTATGTAAAGGGAATTTAAAAGTGAAGAGGATGTAAATTGACTGCTCTTCTATAGACTTTAATAGACAATCTAGTGTGTATTGGTAATTAAAAAATTATCAAATAGATGATTGTTCTGAAAAATAATTAATTACTATTACACTGAAAAGGTAGTTAAATTCTTGAGTCATTGTGATTAATACACCTCAACTTCCAATAGAGAGATAATTATGGATGTCTGAAGAGGATAGTAGAGCGTTGTCACGATTTAAAAGTGAGGCGTTTCTTCGGAAAGTGATCTAGGTTAATACGTCGTAGGTTTAATAGTGCTATGACAAGCCTCTGCACCAGACGCCACAGAACTCACCACTATAAGTGACAACTGCGTGCGAGCACACTCCTCTACCAGACCTGGAAGGACGTCTTAAGGTTAGTGCGTGTAGCTGTACAGCGTTGAGAATATAGGTCGTGCACACCAGTAAGGTCACCAAGAGAAAGGCTTCTAACACTACTGTACTCTTACGTTGTAAGTTATTGTACACACCTAGCAGAATGATTGTTTTAGAATATACTAGGTTCACAGGTATGACGGACAGGTGAATGATTACTTGAACTTGAGAATAGCGTTACCACAGAATAGAAACTTGATTGAAATGGATTGTTCAGTGATATATTATATATTTATGGTATATAAACATTATTATTAAATTTTGGAATAGTGTTCTATAAATAACAATTATATGTTATAATTAGGTTTAATTCTTTAATAGGTTTCAAACTATCACGGTGGTTCACCTTAATTTGAGAAGTGGGATTAAAAAATTCTATAGGTCTTACTTGATAAATACAATATCCCGACTTACAATTAGTAAGAATATTTAACATATAGGATTCTTGAAGAGAGTGAGCGTTATTGAATCACGATTTAAAGTGGCAGTTTTCTTCCAGGAGGGCTGCTTAGGATTTCGTACGATGGTGCTAGCAGACCTCCTGCACACAGACGCCACAACACAAATCACAAAATATTAATAAGATTACCGTAAACTTAAATGTTCATAGTCAAAAAGCTAAAAAGTGACGGCTATATTATATAATATATAGTAAACGGCACTTCGTTACTTTTCTTTCAAAGAAACGGAATAATCGATAACGGAACTACTTTTTCGCAGTCAACGGAGATATGAGTAACGATCAACGTGAAATACATTTTATGAGATAACTCAGAATGACCCACCTCATGTAGTATATATATATAATATAATAATATATTATATATATATATATAATTCATATATATATTAATAATATTAATATAATTATTATTCATTATGTATATATATATCATATATAATATAATATATATATATATAATACTATATATATATATTATAATATATAATATATTTATAATATGTACTATATATATATTAGTATATATATATATAATATAAATTAATATATGTTTAATATAATATATATATATAATTAGTAACTATAATATATATATAATATATTATATATTTTCTACCTCCGAAGTTAGGGAAGACTTCTAAAAATATAGCATCAGTAGTAGTAATATCATGATACTTATACTGTGAATATATAGTAGTTGGAAATGTAGGGAAATTTAGCGACTTTGTAGATAAATTTGATATATACCATCTGGCAACACTGTTTCTGTACTATTACTCTACTATACCGATTGTGGAAAAACTTTCAACTACTCAGCCGCCATGTTTATTGATTATTAAGAGTATTTATAGTTTGGAGTTTTCGTAAAATTGTGGTGGTGATTTTTGTTATAAATATCTTTCAAAAGCGGCAAAAGCTAATTTCCTAGTTATGCTTTAAACTATGTAGTATTTTGCCATTTTATTTTCTTTATAGAGTAGAAATAAAACGCGTACCAGCGAAAAATTAAAGTAATATCAAAAAATACTTTGAGATAATCAGAGTTCAATCTCTTCCTAGATTAGATTAGATTAGATATGTTTAATATAGGTATTCTATGTATGCAGGCCACAAATTGTAGCCACCGAACTTTCCCCTTAATTGGGTGACAATTCCATTGGCTGATCCGATTCTATAGTCAGTTGAAATTGAATTACTGTATGTTTCCTTGTCTAAGTGTAAGTGGTATGCATTAGTACGAGTACCTAGTTAATAATATAAATATATATATATAATATATATATAGTCATTCAAACCTTAAGTCTTTTACTTACACTTATGTAGCTGACGCGCAGACATAAGATATATATATATATATATTATATTAATTTTATATATATATATTTATATATATAATTATCTTATATAATATATATATAATAGTATAATATATATTATATATACTATATATATATAGACTATGAGTAAGAGTATATAAGTAAATGATACTGAAGATGGTGCTGATAGTAGGCGGCGGTAGATACTGCGCGTGAAGCGTATAGGGCGCTGAGTCGTAGTTAGCGCGAGTTGCATACACTAATATATATATATATATTAATTATTTATTTTATCCCCTTCTAATCCTCTTACTCCCTATAACTATATTATCTCATATATTATATAATTATCGCTATATATTATATAATTATTTTATAATTAATTATATATTCAACTTTCAAATCAATCTTTAACGAAATTTACATTAACATTTATCAAAAAACATGACAAAAGATATAGAAAGGATGTTTTTAACAGGTAAATTACTATTATGATATATATAATTCATATTATCTAATATATAATTTATATAATATATATAATATTACTATATATATACTTACTATTACTAATATATTTCTCTTTTCCTATTCCACTTCCACTAATCCCTCACTCTTCACATTACATAGTTATATATAGTAGTTTTTGCCTATATTTGACTCTATTTAGTATATAATAGTAACCTCATTGCATATTATATAGATAGCTTCGCCTATATACCTATATCAGTATCATAAATATTATAACTGATATTGTTAAATATAACTATATGACTATACTATTAATATATCTAACACACTCAACTACCATCCTTACACTTAATATACTAATATATACTACTAACTTATTCTCTAGTTAACTTAACCTCACACTGATCGTGATATATACTAATATATACAGACTTATCATACCGTTATACCCGAATATATAGTATATATTTATATATAATATTAATCTTATACTATTTTACAATATTAAAATATTACTATATATACTATATATATTATATAGTGTACATATTATATATATACTATAGCTACTATTATATTAACTCATATATATACACTATACTCTTATTATGCTAGCGACTATCTATGATATTACTACTATTATATAGTAATTAATATATATTTATAGTATATTGTTATATATTATATATATATTATTATATATATTATCTATATTATATAATATTGATATAGTATTATATGATATATAATATATATATTATATATATTTAAATTTATATATATATGTATATATATATCTATAATATATATATATATAACACTATATTTATATATCATATATTATATATAT
>JABUQX010063482.1:30000-37500 GCA_015478945.1 Trachelipus rathkii | reverse complement strand
ATTAATAATTATATATATATATATATATATTGGTATTTAAGAGATGGAAACCTGGAGGTCCCGGACTTTCCACATAAAGCCAGTGAGAGCTCTAACCCACTTATTCTCTCTTTTATGGCTTGGCTTTTATTAATCTTGAGGAAAGTTTCAGAATAGTTGGTAATATCACCCGCAAGAAAAAAGAAATAACAAATTAAATTAAAAGAATAATAAAAAAGAAGTTGACTAAAAAAAAAAAATTGTGATAACTCAGAATAAGTCTGTGATCAGACAACTAATATAGAGTACATCAAGATACATCAATTTTACCAAACATTTTATTTAATATTTAGAATATCAATATAAGGGGAAATAATTTAACAAATTAGAATCAGTTACTGTTTCTTATTTAAATGAGATGATATATATAATATATATAATAAATATATATTATATAATAATAAAATCACTAAAAATAAGTACTAGTATGAATATAATATATTAATATATCGAATAACAATAATATAAGGTTAGTGTACAAGACTCAGAGATTCCTTCTATAATACACAATACATATTGTTTTTATAATGAACGCTATACTAGGAGAAAAAACCACAATTCTAACTTTCTTATTGGAAGACGAAAAAAACTGTATTTATAATACTGATTTGTTTGATGAAAAGAAAAAGAATGTAGATTGAGTTTATGTTATATATCAACATAAAACACTATATAAAATAAACAAAAAATTTAAAGCAATGCATTTAATGTAGGTTATGTACTAAATATAAATAATCTTTTAAACTAATATTAATATTCAAATATTTAAACGAAATTTGCCCTATCTACCTATTCAAATATGCATATAATTAATAAAGCAATAAACAAAGCAGAGTGTCGTTAATCCAAAAAATATATAATATAATAATAAAAAAATTTTGGTTCTCATATAAAGTTGTAAATAAAAGTGACATACACATATATTTTTAACTAGACATTAAACTTTATTTATATGCATTACACCAAAAGTTAGAGCAGAATATTGTAAACGCTTTACACATATACAAGTATTATCAAGTAACATTTAGTATTATTAACGAATTCTTTGTAACAATTACTAATTTACTTATTCAATTTTCGAACCGTTCATTGTTCTATTTGTATATTAAAACGCTCATAAAGGTTTAGTTATACATAATTACGACTCACTTGCCTAAAAGTTATGGAGTCCTCTCTCTCACTATTTACCACTGAGAGGTAAATTTAAAACACTGAGTAATTCACTTCATAGGACGTAAGGACTATAGAAGTTAAACCATAATTGTCATAACCATATCTTATGTATATATTATATTTATGACATAATTCTATTCAATTAAAAATTAGAGAAAAAAACAGATAAAAAATAATATATCCAATGCTAGACAAAGTTTTAATGTAAGTGTAAAACCTTTATTTCCTTTTACAAGTCAAAGTTGATGGGATATTGGACGAATGAGAAAAAAAACATATCTAAAAAAAATTATAAAATATATGATAATATTACTAGTAATACTCTTTATACAAAGAAACAAGATATATATAGAACTTTCCTACACGTATGAGTGAAAAACCTTAATATGATCCTCATATACTTTTTTTAAAGAGGAAGGAAGGAATAACGATAATGGTGGCTCAAAAATATAAAATCTTCACTGGTGTATTTCGTAAATTATTCAATAATTAATAAATTAATAGAGTAAACTGAAACAAGAATAACTATACAAAATAAATAGAATATCACCTCTCCCACCCGTATAAATCATGACGGGAAAGACTGGATGGAGTAGACAAACAGCCGAAGCAACTAACGTCACAACACAAGAATAATGAAACACAAATGAACAATAGAAATAATATAAAGAGAAAAAAAGAGACTAATCTATTCCGAGCCACTGTTAATCTTCCGTATCTTGGTTATCGTAAAAAAAGCCTCCAGACATCGTCGATACAACATCCCTCTATCCGCTTCTCTGAATACTTGCAGTAGTACTTTAAATTAATCATAAATTAGAATCAACTTTCCCTGAGCGATCGTGAAGATCGAATCTCATGCCTTTGTAATACCCCGGTGGGAATAAAGTATTTGCACAAGGCATTTTAACACCCGTGGGTGATAAACATCAAAGGTCATCTTTTAGTCCCATTGTTTCTAACAAACTTTGATAAGAACGTTATATTTGAGATGACTAGTAAAGCTACGTGGGATGAGGTAGGCACAAGCAGATCCATACTGGAGGGTGATATATAGTAGAAACTAGAACTACCACATCCTGAGTAGATGTTGAGTATTTGTCAACCAGCACGGCGACAAAGCAAAAATCACAACTAGGCTTCTACAATAATACAGTGGAAGCAATAGTAAAGAGACATCCGTAATTAATGTAGAAGTACTGAACACCGCTTCAGAGGCACGAACAGAAATTAGCGGCAAACGATCGAAGAAGACACAGAAGGGGCAGGGAGTCCTAACTTGCTGACAGCAAACTGGGGAGAAATTGAACGAGAGTAATCTTTGGTGGCTCTACTACCCGGTGTATCGTACTTTAGGGATCAAATAGAACGAGCTGGAGAAAAATACAAAGACTAGAATTTTGGTTCGTATCTTTATTAGAGTACTTATCTTAGGGAGCCCACATTTCAGCATTGTGGAAATAAAAGCAGCATGTGGCCCACGAGCCATAATCAGTACATGGTAGCGCTATAGCATTTCCCAAAAATGCATTGTTAAATCTATGGACGGATGAACTCACAGTAAGAAATTCTTTGAGTCTACAGAGAGTAGGTTTCATTGTTAGGAATCTAACAGGACTCCACGCTTTGCGATACGTTTTTCTCCATGAATTTCAAAGAGCTCTCCAACTATGGAATAAAATAGTCTAATTTTCCTGCTCATCATTAACTCCGTTGTATGCGTCACATATAATTCATTATAACAGTAGGAGTCTTTCATTAAACTTCTTCTTTACGTTGTTGCGAGCAATTTCATTAAATAAGAAACCAATACTTGACTTAGAAAGAGCAAGGCAATAGAAGATGGTAAGTATAATAATATGGAAGTAGGCAAGTTGGGAATACACATAAATAACTCAAGCATCTGAGAAACAATATAAGCTTTAACACGACCCTACAGATGTTTATTAATAGGAGTTATCCGGCTTTTTTCTGCTTTAAAGTCAAATGTTTGGAAGAGACACAGAATAAGCGTCTCTACGTTTCCCTGGACAAGTCTGTCTCCATTGCACCAATGTGTACGCCATCATATAAAAAAGAAACACAAAGAAATAGTATATTAAAGAAAGGCAGCGTCAACATTTTTCATTTCAAAATAATAGGACACGGGTAAATTTTACATCATGATTGCCAGGATTGTTAGAAGTCTGATCGTAGGCAGACTCCATATGGAAACCACAAATGTCCCGAGAAATAGCAATGGGAACGAATATGAATATAAAATATCATTAGACAATCTACATAAAAACAAGATATAACTTAAAATTATATAATTGTCTTGACTTACATTAATACCTAGGAATGGAATTTTTTGGATAAAGTGATAAAATTATAGTTATGCATTGATAAAAGTGGTTATTTTTACGAGATCAGGGCGTTCTTCCAAGACATTAACGCGACGAGAAAACACAAAAAAAGATATTTTTTTATTTTAAAATTTTTACATTTATAAATCATTGTCTTACTAAAATTACATTGTTCACACGAAGTAAATAGCAACAGTAATTAGCAGTAATAATAATAGTAATAGTAGTAGTATTAATCGTTAAACGCTACTTATAATAATATAAGAATAAATAAAAAATAATATATATTATAATCATTTACAAACAAATAAATAATACTAGTTTATAGGGTACCATATAGATTTAAAAATATATATATATATAGTATATTATATAATATATAAATAATAAATTAAAATATATATATTAGGGATGGGCCGGAAAGGATTAGCCGGATAGCGGATACCGGATATCCGGCAGACTGAATTTGTAAGTAAGACTAAATAAAAAAAAAATATTTTTGCTATCGTGGTAGACTACAAGTTTTTAGATTATCTTTAATTTTAGAGAGTTTTATATTTTTAAAAAATATACAATAATTAATGTATAAAATGTCCTTAAATAAATTTCACATTTGAAAAAATGCAGTTTTTTTTTTGTTTTAAAATGAAAAGTTATAGGACAGATTTTAATATATATTTTAATTCAGTGTATACAGTTGAATATGTTAGCTATAAACTGGCAAAAAAATTTTGTTCCAAACAGTGCATAGTGGTTAAATCGCTGCGCCCAAACTTGGCCCGATTCATCCCCCAATAAAATGATGATGGGGTGAATGGCCACACCATTGTCTTCTTAGTTTGTACTATTATTATTGAATTTATTACAGTATAGCTAATATTAAATATATAAACAGTTGCTTATATATAAGTAAAAATTAAAAATAAAAAATGAAATTTATATGGAAATATGATTTACAAAAAGTGTCAAAATTGTCCCACGAATGGGGTGAATGGGCCACCTTGGTATATTCTATTATTTATACAATAATAAAAATATTAATTACCTTTACAATTTTAATAATTAAACAATGCTAATATGTTATTAACAGTTGAAATATAAAATTGAATTTATACATAAAAGAGAATTTAAAAAGATGGCCTAATTACACAATGGTGGTCCGATTCACCCCTTCAACTGAGTCTAAATGATCTTTATTTAAACTCAAAGAAGGAATTAGAATTACATTGATTATTTTTTGTGGTGCTTTTGACCACTATCAGGCCTGATTTTCGGGAAATAAAAATCCAAAAGTTATAGGGGAAAGAGTGGGCGAGACAGAGTTATACTAAAGTGGACCACTACACACCGCCCGAACGCTAACGAGAAAAACCAGGAGATATATAATATAAATAATAATAATAAATATAATATTATAATAATAAAAAAATAAAAATATATAAAAAATAATAAATAAATACTAATATATATATATATATTATATAATGATTAATAATATATAATAAATATATATAATAACTAATATAATATATATATATAAGTAAAATATCATAATTATTATTTACATATAATAATTGGACAGTCTCCAGATTAGGTGCCCCCTGAATAAAAAAAACACTATAGCTACATAAAAAACTAATGTATTTTTGAATTTAGCGTACATTCATTGTAAAGCAAGAACTAAAAAAAAATTATATTATTAATTTTTAATAATAACATCAAAAATATTATAATCGTACGTTACAAAACTTAATTTAAACATGACACCCATAAAAAATAAACGTTTCCCTTATAATCTTTTCAATTAGCAAATTAAAAAAATATTTAATGGCAAAAAAAAAATAAAAATAAAAATTAAAGTTAATTAAAATTAAAATTAAAATTTGCAATATTGGTAAGGTTAGGTTAGTCTAGGTCATCAAAAAAAATTAATTTCATCTAGAACTTCTATCTATCATAGAAGTTGTAGTGTGTGTGTGCGCAAGTGCGCGTATGTTGCCTTAACATTGACAAATAAAAATACTGTTGGGGGACTCATGACTTGGAACGCGAAAATTTTGGAGGAACGAGAGAATTTAAATATATTATGTACTTTTTTTATCGTCACTTATTTTATTTCTTCTTCAATTCATTATTATTTACTTTTTTTATCACACGTTATTTATTTCTTCTTCAATGCCTCCATTACAATGTGGGCTGATTTCAAAAATGTATTCAGTTTTACGTAGCTATCATAAAAATTTTTTTTTAACATCAGGAACATCATAATCAGAGCTGGGACGGACATATATATACTATATAACTTATATATATACTATAATATATTTTATTTGGGTATTATTATATATATATATACTTATATATGTTATATATATATAGTAGTTATACTTTATATATAATAATATATATAATATAATATATAGTAATATATATATTATATGATAGATACGATATATAAAATATATATAGTACTATAATATAGTATATAATATATATATATATATTATATATAATATAATATATATAATAAATATATATATATAATATATATATTATATATATATAATACTATATAAATTAGTGATCGGCCCGGGATATCCGGCACTATCGCGGGTAATCCGGCATATCCGCCAAGTTTTTTAACTTCCGGTATCCGGCCGGTATCAATTGTTATCCGCGATAAGCCGGATAATTACTTCCCTAGTAGGTTCTCCCTCGTTTCTCCAAATATTCCAATAATTATGAAATTATATATTTTTATATTATATATAGTATTAATATATGTATATTATTATATATTATTATAGATAGTATATATATATAGTATATATATATATATAGTATATATATATAAATTTATATATAATATATATAATATATATATATATATTATAGTAGATAGAATGGTAGTAGTATATATAGTAGTAGTATATAATCTATTAGTATATAGTATAATATAGATATATATATAAACTATATACTTATAATATAAGTTCATACGTAGTATTATAATATTATAATGAATATATATAAATATATAATTATATATTAAATATATTATATAATAAGAATACTAGGAGGGCCTGGAAATAATCTACAAGACACAATGATTATTAACATATATAAATATCAGGAGACAGTCTTCTGATTTACTGGCTTTGAATTTAATAGTATATATATATATAATATATATAATATATATATAAATATATATAATATATAGGTATATATAGTATATATATATATTAGGGATATATATAGTAATTATATTATTGTAATATATATATAGATAGATATAGTATATTATACATATATATACATATATTTATATTAATAAATATATATATTATATATATATATATATAGTATATATATATTATATAGTATATATAGCGTATATATGATTATATATATTTATATATATATATAATAATATATATTATATATATATATATTATATAACTACTATATATGATATATAATAATATATATAATATCTATTTATATATATTATATATAAAAATAATTAATAAATAATAATATATATGATATATTATTATAATATTTATAATATCTATATATTATATATATATATATACCTACTATTATATATTATATATATATATATAATTATGATAATATATATATTTATATTATATAATAAATATATAATATATATATAATAATAAGTATATATAAGATATAATATTATATATATATATATATATATATATATATATTAGTGATATAGTATATATATATATATATTATACTGTATATATATACCTTTGTTTAGTTTCGACAGCTTGTATAATTTATTGCACCACTATTGTTTTTCATCATTTTATTCATTCTAGATTTGAAATTATTCTGAAATTGGTGGTGACACGTTCATAAATTATGGTAAAATTAGGAATTTATGAGGTCTAATAGCATATTAGTA
>JABUQX010063482.1:20000-27500 GCA_015478945.1 Trachelipus rathkii | reverse complement strand
GACTGCTGTACCATCCTCCTTTCTGAAAAGATCGTCGACCTGGGTGTTGATACATTAAGAGCGTCCCCCACATCTGAAACCTTTCTGTCATCGTCCAATTCATCCACTCGTTCAACCTCTCCCATCAGAGAGTTTATGAAGAGCAGCTTCCTTTGGACATCCTCACAAGACAATTTTCTAGCGTATCTATAGATAACTATCTGATTTCTTTGTTCTGTAATATAAAGGGGGGTATAAGAGAGTAAATTAGGTAAAGTTTAAGTCTCAGAATGAGTTAAAGATAAATTTGAGAGGTTGGATAAATTAGAAAAATTAGGTGAAGGGAATGATTGATTAAAATATGGAGAAGTACTTGAATTAAAGAGATGTGCGAGATTGAATGAAGAAAGTTCACTAGGAAGACTAGGAAAATAAGCAGAAGAGGAAGTATAAGTGGAAACAGTAGGGACAGGAGGAGCAGAAGAAAGAGGAAGGGTAGGCAGTAAAATAGAAGGAAAAGTATTTACCTTTGTTAATTCGTCTCTAACTTGTCTGTGCAGGAGTAGACTCTTCTCAATACTGTACAAGATCATCCGTGTAAGCTCCTCCCCCTCTTTTAGTCAGGGAACCTTAGGAAAGAAATCATCCTCCTCATCCTCCAAATCTTCATACCAAAAGATCTCCTCTTCAACCTGGCTTTCGTTGCCCGATGAAGCATGAGGAGTTGGGTTTATAGAATCATCATTGTTGTTCTCTGGAATTTCTTCTATAGTAGTCTTATTTGTGAGAAGATCCCTAAATAGGGGATTATCACTTAAATATTTAGGAGGAATGAACCACTTCTTTAATTGTCGACGGTGCACCTTATACAATCTTTTTGTTTCTAAGGATTCTATGATATAAGTTATTCTATTGGGATTAACTTTTATGATTTTCAATGGACCTTGATAACGATCTTTAAACTTATTTAAGGTTAGATCTCCAGGCAACTGCAACTTAAGAGCCACCAATTGATCTTGTAAGAAAGGAGAGAAATTTGTGTGTCCTTCTTTCCAATAAGTATTGAATTTAGTTCAAGGAAGTCTAGGTAGTTTATCATGAGCTTCTTGATAGATTATTTCCATAGGAGTTTTCGCTGTAGCGGCTTAAACCAAATGATTATATGTTAGTATCACTTGGGGCAATTGCCCATCCCAAAGACTGAAATGGGTTAATGATACTCTTAGATATTGAAGTAAAGTACGGTTAACCATTTTAGTAATACCTTTAGATGAGGGATTGTATGGAGTAGTATAAATATAATTAATACCCTTGTCTTGCAACAATTCCTCGAACTCTGGACCTCTAAACTCTCGGGCATTTTCTGATAGTAGACGAGAAGGAATTATTGGCAAGTACTGTAGAGCATTCTGTAAAGCCACAGTTACTAAAGATGTATGTTTTGTTCGAATAGGAACCGCCGCTATCCATTTACTGTAATGATCGATCAAAACAAAGACATAATTATTTCCTTTAGCTGACTTGGGCAGTTGTAACAAATCGACAGCCAATAGTTCGAATGGATATATTGTGTTGATTTTTAAAGTAGGTTGAGCATGATATATATTAGATATCTTAGCTAATTGACACTTATAGCATGACAAGGATATGTCACGGCACACTTCTCGTAACCTGGGATGCCAAATTATTCTTTCTAATAAAGCGTAAAGCTTTCCTTGACCAATATGTACAAATTCGTGGTGGTTCATTATAGCCACCTGGACCGCAAAAGGAAAAGATACTACATAATGATATTGGTCTTTTCTGTTTTTGTGGATAATATGATTATCTATTATGGATAGAAAATTTTTAGCGAATTTAAATACCTTTAACGGACCCAGAAAAGCCTGTTGACGAAAGGGGAAACTGTTTTGAAAGTGCTTGCGGTAAATGGGAAAGGGAAGCTGACTGAATATGATATTCAAGATAAAGGTTGAGGTTTTATTCATGAAAAGAAAATTCATGAAAAAGGATAGAAGTGACCTAATAACTTTTTTCTTCCCTCCAAACTCAACCAGCAATTCCGGTGAACCGTTATTATTACTATCCTCCTCCCCACCAGATTCAAACCATTCAATGGGGAAATCACTCAGTTCTAAAAGACAACGGTTATTTTGTTCGATGGGTTCATCATCAAAAGTAATCATATCTGGTCCCTCTAAGTTCATATTCTCTATATTTTCAATTGTACATAAAGCTCCCCGTGCTGAATCAGGAACATCATATCTTCTTACAAGATGTAATAAGTTGTAATGTACTCCAATTATTCATTTCATTTATTCCGTCATGCGTGGTACACGCTGAGTCAACTCTGACGCAGTGAAAGGGTTAAGTACATCTATACTATGGACAAAAGGTAATTGCCCCGAAAGTCTAGTTAATTGTAGCTGTTTTAATACTTGATTCGCTTCTTTGGTCTTTCCCACGGGAACATTATACTTACTCCGATTGCTCAACAACTCAACTATGATCTTCACTCTCAACTGTAAATGAGATTTTTCAATTCCTTCACCTTTCAGAAATTCTGAGAAACACATAAATAATGGACCTCTGACACCAGGCATTATTACTTCTGTAAATTCATCAGGCGGCTCCGCCGGATGCATTTCGCTTGTCTGTTTTACTGATAGTTGGAATGGTGTTCGTGATAACACATCAGCAACTATGTTATCTTTACCTGATACATAGCATAAGTCATAATCGATATCATTCAATTCCTCCAGGGTTCTAGCAACTCTTTGATTGACTAATGGCATGTTCTGCAAAACAAGCAGGGGGGCCTATGATCTGTGAAGATGAGAACTTTTATGTTATACAAAAAAGGTTTTAGAGACCTGACAGCCCATCGGACAGTAGCGAGTTCTCTCTCGGTGGTACTGTACCCACGCTGTGCCTTGGAGAACACAGTGGAAATATATGCAATGGGCTTCTGCTCTCCACTTTGAACTTGACTAAGACATGCTCTGCTCCAGCACCAATCCCAGAAGCATCAGTTTGGAGCAATAATGGAGCAGCATTCTCAGATCTATCGGGATAAAACAATAAAGGTGGAGATGTTAAGATCCTTTTGAGCTCCTCAAAAGCTTGTTGGCATTTTTCAGTCCAAGGAACATCTTTCTGGTGTTTCAGCAAATCAAACAATGGTTTGGCGATGACCGAGCAATTTGGAATATACCGTCGGTAAAAATTCACCATCCCCATAAATTGTCTGACTTGGCGAGAGGGTTTTTGGTTTGGGAAATTTGAGAATACCATCAATTTTGGTTGTAAGGTTTCAATCTTGACTTAATACTGATAGACCCAGAAACTTACACTTCCGTTCTTACAAATAGTTTTTGATGTTTTCAATTTAATCAGGATCTGCCACACGAAGGCTTTAAGGACTCTTCAGAAACAAGATGTTTCAAAATCTGTCGCTGAGTAATCAGGACGTCATCTAAATATATCATAACCTCGCTCAATGAATTATAACACAAAGCCAGGCGCATTGCTCGTTGGAAATGTAGCTGTCGTTTAATCGCGAAAGGCAATGGTAGTGAATTCCAGTGGTGGCAAATTGGTGTAGAGAAACGCTGTTTTTTTGATTGCTGCTTTGTCATTTCATCTGTAGTACCTTTAATGTCAGATCAATTGTGGAGAAGTACTGCATCCCTTGTAAGCTAAACAATGTATTAATTAAATTGGGAATAGGAAAGGCGTCTCGCTTTGTGATAGAATTTAATTTTCGATAGATGCAATACAAGCCTAATAGCTCCGTCAGTTTTTCGTAATTGAAACTATAGGTGCGGAATATGGGGAGCAGGATCTTCGGATGATTCCATCGGCCTCCAACTTTTGACACGCCTCTTCCACCTCATACAGGATGGGTCCTTTTAAACGTCTAACCAAATCATTTAATGGATCATCTAAAAGCGTATTAATAGAGTGTTTAAGAATTCCAGTACACCCAACGTCCAAATCTCTCAAACTAAGAGCTTGAGGATATTTCATTAGGAGGTGCAGAACTTGATATTTTTTATCATCAGACAATTCAGTCTCTTTCAACCTAAAGGCTGTTCTTAGATTGTCTAGTGTCCATTCTTCATAAGTTTCTTGTGGTTTCTGAGTAATCTCAACAGTATTTAATTGTAAATGTTTAACATCCTTCGGATGTATTTGATGTAAAGGTGAATACGTTCCGGGAGAATAGCCTCGTTTCACATTAATTGGATGTTTATAAGGGTTAAAACAAAATATATAAACCACAGATGCTTCCAAATAAGGAAACACCGCTTAATCAGTTACAAAATGATTAATCTTCTGAGGAGTAAACAGTATAAATAAATTTGTATCTATTAGATGACCATATGTAGCAATAGGGACTGACACACACATATAAGGAGGACTTATAATATCCTCACTTACCACAGCTTCTTCCTTTAAATTATGTTTTTCACATAACCTAAGATCCTTTGTGATAATTGTGATGAGATTATGGGAACCCTGATTTCTCTTGATTAATTCTTTCGTTGCGAAGTCCGGCAATAATTTATCATGTTTCATCAAATTATAACCAAATATAACATCATATCCCGTTACATTATCATCCACCACCACAAAAGTGTTCGGTGAGGTGGTGAATTCATTTGATAGTTTTAATTGTAAAATAATTTCACCTTTAACTGGAAAAATTACTTTTCCTATACCAGTTACACCCGTAAATATAGACTTTTGTAACGGAAATCTTTCCGCATCCAACAACTTATACGTTTTATTGGTGATAAGACACAAGGAAGCCCCTGTATCCACCAAGGCTTTAAATGGTGTGCTACATTTACAACCTATAATATATATATATACCTATCAGTAAAGCATCCTCTGTAGGATTATTGATATTCGTAATATGGATAATATGATCATTTGCATGACCAACATGTGGAGTTTGTAGTGAGGTTTGTTCCTCAATAACAATTGGAAATTTCGAAAAATTTGGATAGAAGGATAATTTACTTTACCTTGTGGTTCAAGTTCTTCGTGTACACTCTCCGACAAATCTAGTGATTCATCCTCCAGAGGAGGCGCAGTAGGCTCCAACTGCGAAACATTTTCGAGAAGGGGTTCCTCGGAACTACACTCGTCCACATTTTCAAGTGTAGCTGTTGGTAATTGTGACCCACAAGCTACCATAATCAGGTTTTTATTTTCAAATCTCTGTTTTTGGTTTAGATTTCAAACTCATCCGGTTGTTGTTCACCTATCTTTTCTAGAGGCTCTGTGGGTGGGCCAGTGGCCACAGAGTTGTCTAGTTTCCCTCTCGTTTAGTTACTTTTGGCTGTACTCGTTGGGGACAATTGGTTTCCAAATGTCCACCACAACAGATAGAACATCCCAGAGTATCTTCTTCCTGTGGTGTCCTCTGACATCGGTTGGGACATTCCTTGACGACGTGTCCATCGGCTTCACATCGTATACATTTATTTTTGAAAGTATAGCAATCATCTGCAACATGTCCCCTTTTCCCACAAAAACGACACTTAGGTTGCAACCGACATTCTCGAACGTCATGGCCAGATTTTTTTACAATAATTACAAATTGAAGGAGGGCCGGTACTTTGAGAATTATTAACTTTAGGTCTATTTGCTGTATTTGAATGAGGACGATCTCCATTCGTATTTGCTTCAATGTTCGTATAGCGACCAGCTGGAGTGGGAAAACCTGGTGGTTGACGATTGATGTGAGAAATTGTTCACGTCGTAGTTGGATTATTTCAGCTAACTGAGCACTGCGGTCGGAGGTGACATAAAGATGTCAAACTCACAAGAGTTTGGATAGATTTGTATACCGCTGGGCTACCGAATATCCCTGATATGATAAAGGCTACTGAAACACTGGTCATAACCGATGATGGAGCAGTATACTTCAGATGATTGATGTGAGTTTAACATGAACTGCCCGGAGTTAAATCTCTATAACATCTAAACGGTTGAGGTGTTTGCAGAGTGTTACTTTTTGGCAAATCACTACTTGTTTCTGACTCATATTCTGGAATAATTGGTCATCTTGTCTCTGTGCAAGCCTCGTATAAACCAGGAGACGCACTCATCGAATAATTCGCAAACTTCTAAAGTAAAATGTAATAGATCCTGTACAGGTATTTGGTAGACTTTTGATGAGCTTTTCTCTAACAATCTTCATAGCACTAACATCTGTTCCGGGAAAGCCTTCTCTGCCAATCCTTGCAACCGCAAAGCATAGAGATGGAATGGTTTTCAAGTGTCAGTATCTTTGCAGCATTAAAGGTAAACTCAAATCTCATTTTGTATTGCTTTTTTAAGTATTCTACCAAATCTCGTCAGTCAGTTTCTTTTTAATATAGCGTAACTCGCAATTAGATTCACTGGGACATAATACAACCGGTTTTATGTCTCCTGCCAAATCAAGCCCATAATGTTCCCATCCGTCAACTGTGGAACTAGGATAAGTTGCAAGAGCATAACTTTTAAAGGACTAAATTTCAAAAATTGTGAAAAGTTTTCCCCTCTATTTCAAGACGTACTACCCTACTAGAACTCATTTCTTAGATTTTTTTTTGTTGTGCTTTACTTTCTATTATTCCGCATAACATTTTGTTGATGGACCATATATCTAAGGTTTTTGTACTGATGCTTGTCTAATATCCTCAACATATTATGTTATTTTCCTTGGGTCTTGAATTTGAGCGTTTTTTGTTGAGTTCCAGTGCGGTGAAATACTCATAGGCACTGGAACCTGTTTTGGGGGCAACGAAGTTGAGTAACTGATCTGTTGTTGGTAACATGCACTCATCCCCGACTTTGTATGCCACCAATGTGAAGGTACTATTTATAGGAAGTCCTGCGGGCAAACATAATGGTGCCACTGTTGCGTCCCGCTGGGAGGGGTACAGTGGGCTAAACAAGGTGAGCTATCTTTGAACTGTCAGTTTGTGTTGAATAAACTACATTGAGCATCCCCTGAAGATTTCAGACCTAAAGTGGATTTGAACATATTGAAATAGATAAGGATCGTATACGATTTCATCAAGCTTTGTTTGGATTGGGCTAGCCAACCAATCCTGGAAGCATCTAAGTTATGAAGGTGAGAGATGAAGTGTGAATATTTAAATCCGCTTGGAACTAAGCGGCGTTCGTGTTTTTATACTTTGCCATAGCGCATATCGCCTGAATTTCGACTTTTATTTTTTCCGCCATTACTCGATCGAACGCCTAGCGGACATACAGAATTACTTGACATTATAAAATCAATGGATAGATTCTTCTTCTTTAACCTGATAATCTAATTCTTCTGTATGATCGTTTGAAAAAAAATCTTAAAAAGAACAGTAAAGGAAGTCCACACAAGTAGAGAACAAACAGAATTAAATAGGGATTAGGGAAGCTAAAGCTATGTGGAGTTGATGCTTTTTAATTACGCCACAAGAGTGATAGAGTGAAAGGAAAGCAAAAAGATGATAAGAGAAAAGG
>JABUQX010063482.1:0-15000 GCA_015478945.1 Trachelipus rathkii | reverse complement strand
TGAATGATATTTTGGTTTAGATAATCAAACGAATCTCATACCAAAAGTAATAAAACTATTCGTTTCCAGTATGAAAGAAATGTCAAAGTGTTTTCCGCTGTTTACTAGTAAGGTACGTTGGTCATACTGTCTCGACAGGAATGAGAGCCAATACTACAAACCAAAACCATTCCGAATCGAAATACCTCTCATACAGACAAAATTTCTGATTATTCAATGAGATTATTGCTATTATGAGGTTATTTAGCATGTAAGAATGTAAGGAATATGGAAATAAATTTAATATATAATATAATGGAATATATAATATAATATATAATAATATATAAATAATATAATTAATAATATAATATCAAATATATATATAATATATATATATAATAATATAATAAATAAAATATAATATAATATATCATAATTAATAATATTATATAAATTATATATAATTTTTGTTTTTAAATAGAAAACAGATTCAAGGTAAAGTTGGAGTATGAAAAAAACAAATCTTGAAGAACTTACAATTTAAACACATTTCAGTTTGTAACTGAAGTGAGCAACAAAAATAAGTTTTGTATTCAAATCTGCCACACAATTTTGTATTTTATTCAACCAAGAAATTAAACATAAATATAATAATTATATAAATAATATATATATATATTATATATAATATATATAAATAATATATTATATATATATATAAATAATATATACTATATATATATATATATATATATAAATAGTATAATAATAATATATAATATTATTATATAATCATGCTATATATATATAAGTATAGTATATATATATATATTATACTAGTATATATAATTCACATATATATACTATATATATATATATATTATATATATATATACTATATATTATTATATATAAATATATATAGATATATATATATATAAAATATATATATATATATATATATGATGTATATATATATATATAAAATAATATATATAATATAATATATATATAATATATATATATATATTAATATATATATTATATATATATATATATATATATTATATACACTATAGTATACATATATAATATATATATAATATTATATATATATATATAATTAATATATATATTTATATATATAGATACCTATATATATACTATATATATCATAATTATTTTAGTATATATTTTAATTTGAATATTATATATGTATATTATTATATTTTATTACTTTTATATATATTATTATTATATATTATATATTTTATATATTATTATATATATATATATACATTTGTATTATATATATATAATATATAATATAAATCAATCATCATCAGCTACCCCAAGTAAGGACTTTAAGAGTTCGCTGTCAAGTTTGTATCTCTCTGAGAAGGTGGTATATTTGAGCAGGTCAAAATTTCATACCAGTGAAAACCTCTAAACGGCTACAATACGACGCTGGCTGCGCCCGCCAATCTGTGAGCAACGCCGCGTAATATTAAATGTCCCCCATTGATAGCAAAGCACACGAACAAATGTACTCATTTAATCGTCTGAGTGGGACGAAGTTAGAGTAATAAAAAATATATATAAATATATAGTGATAAATATAGTATAAAAAATACATATATATCTCAAAAATAATACTATATAATATGTATGTTATTATTATTATTATAAATATTATTGTTATATTATTATAATTATTATATACTCATTAAGCAACCTGACCACTACTATAGGTACTTATATATAATATATAATAATACTATTATGTATATATATAATATAGTATATATAAGTTAGCACTCGTGATTTATACTGGACTCAGACTCTCATCCTGATATCTATCGTATAAGACTCTCATCATTCACTAGCAGGCACTTCTCAATATTATACCATCTTATCATGGACTTCCCTTTACTATTATCCTAATACCACACTTCTGTGATATTATTGAATTATCTAATATTCTAATATTTTTAATGTAGGGGTGACGATACCTCCATGTACTAGGTAAGGATACTAATTATGGTATATATGATGATTATATTCTACTCTAGATACTATCTACCCTCACGATTCTTATATATATAATATTAATATAATACACTATCATATATATATATTATCTAGAAGATCAAATAGATCTATAATAAATACATATTATATATAAAAGATTATAATTATATTGATAATATATTATTAACTAATATGTTATTTACTATAACTCACTCAGAGTCAACCTTGACACCAAGAGGCCATAAGTACTAACCTCTTAGTTGATTCGATTTACAACTCCTCTGATTCCTCTGGAATTCCAATGTCTTTTCTCTATAGAGATAATACCGTAATAATCCGAATCTATCAGTCACCTCAAATTTCAACCTTCTACTGATAACTCAATTTTCGACTTTCTACTCAGGACGATAGGATTACGGTTTCCCAATCTAATCTTAGGTAGGCCTCACGCCTCAAAATTTTATAGCTCGATACGATAACCCTTAAACCTGTAGTCATATACTAAGTTACAACATCGCTGAGATGGTATATACGTTAATGTAGCGGTTAGTACTGATAGTAATATATATTATAATATAAATATATTATACTGTATATTTATATTCATATAGGTTCTAGAGGATAGTAATATTAAGAAGATCTGAAGAAGTGACTATCGGATGATAAGTTATAGTACGTGTATAATATAGTAGGTATTAGGTATAATATAATATAAGATACGTAGGGATGATAATATAATATATATATATAAAATATATATAATATATACGATATATATTAAAATTATATATTACACTGTCACAGGATATAATATATATAATATATCTATGATTATTAATATCTGATAACCATATATATATACTTATATACTAATATTTCTAATACGTAATATATAAATAATGCATACTACTATTTTAATAATACGTATATATATAAGTGATTATTACTCACTATATATAGTATTATATATTAATATATATATTTATATCTAGTATAATGTTAAATTATAATAATAATTATATATATTCAATAATATAATTTTATGTATATTATAATATATAGTTATTAAATGATGTTAATATAATATATACTATAATTATATATAATATATATTAATATAATTACATATTATATATTATAATTAATAATAAATATATATTTAATATATAATAATAATATATATAATTATATATTATATATCAAATATTATATAATAATAATAAATATAATATTAATAAAATATATACTCTTATGAAATTAAGTAATAATAAATACAGAAAAAATAATTTATATGGTTCAGTTTAGATATAATAATTTAAATAAAATATATAATATAAATATATAATATAATATATATAATTAAAATATATAAATAGTATATAGACTTATATTAAGGTCGTATATATATATAATGTTATAGTATCAATATATAGGTATATATAATACTAACATACTGAGTATCGTATTATTAGGCAACTTGCGTATTAATATATGAGCCCTATTATATAAGTATCATTACAACTATATCGGTAATAATTGGATACAATAGTCTCATAAATATAATAACGGCTATATATAATCGTACCATCATATATAATTACTACTATACGTCTATCATAGCGGGTGAAACTATAGGTAACCCTCCTAATATCATATCACTTATGAATCACGTAATGTGCTGTATCTTTATGTATTATATATATATAATATAATAATAATTACATATGACGTATCAGCATAGCTTGTATCAGTTAGATAATATAATATATACTCAATTAAGATAAAATATATGACTAATAAATAGAGTTTCTCATATTTTTAACTTAGATAAGTTTTTAATTATTCGAATTTCTTCATTGAATTAGATAAAATAAAATATCTAGTGAAAATCTGTACAAGACTGTACTTTCAAACCGTTATATCTCCTAATAATAATAGCTATTTATCTAGTACTATATACTCGTTTGCATTGTTACATAAGTGAGTATAATTTAATATAAGTATAATAGTTATAATATATAAATATAATATTATTAATAGTAAATATGATTGGATGAGTATGTATCTTTAGAAATTTCTCTTCTTTTATATTGACACTTTTCTTAATTTAACTCTTAGATCCTGGACTTTATATTTTAAAAATTTTAATTAAAAATCATTTATTTTTTTTCTTTGTAATTTTTATATATATACTGTCTAATAATTATTTATATGAGAAATAAGTAAATAATTTAAAATATTTATAAAGTAGCTAGCCTAATAATTATAATATGATACCTAAGAATTCAATATGTTATATATATACTGTCATCATAATTATACTAACAATATATAATATATTTTATTTCATAATATTTAAAATATTATAGATAATATAATAATATATAAATTTTATATATTTGTACCTTATAGTATTTAAATATTATTCTATAATTAGCTACCTATCAAAAATCCTGACTTTTATTGTAATATAAATTATATTAATGCATTATCATTATTTAATTTTATTACATATCGTTATATTTTCTCTAATATTTTTACTATTAAATTTAAAATCTATTATATAAATTTACCCTCATATAGTTATTACATTATATATTACATATTAATTAATTTATAATTATTATTCATATCAACTTTATTCTGATTGTTAGCCATATATAGAATTGGTTATTTATATTTTCCTAATTTTACTAAGTTTTAGTAATATCATTATTTATTCAAAAAAACTTACTCTGGATCATAACATAAATAAATAAATTACTATTACTATTTATATAATATACTATAATTATACTATTATCATTTTATATAATACTAATATAATATAATATCATCATATAATATATATCACGTTTATTTTTTTATTATAATATATATTAAATTATTATATATATATATATTATTTATATTAATTATAATATATATAGTATAGAACTATTATTAGTAGTATAATAATTAAATATTGTTTTGAAATGGTTTAATATATTATTATTATATATATATACAAATATATATAATAATATTATATTATAAAGGTAACTACTATAATTCTCAGAATCTTTCAGAAATCTAAAATATAGGCCATGAGAGGTAATATTATGTGCTGATTAAAAAACAATATATATATTTTTATATGTTAACTATTGCATTATGTAACTTTAATTTATATATATATATATATACAATATGTAAATGGTTTATTTTTATATGATAATTATTTATTTATAGTTTGTTATAAAATTAAGATATATATATATTTATACTCTCTAAGTTAGACATATATATACATATAATTATAAATAATTATATATTATTATTATAATAGTTATATATATATATTATTATACTATTCATTATTATGTATATAGTATATATATTATCTATCATAATATATATATTTATTATCTACTTGATTATATAATATATATATAAATATTAATTTTAATAATTGATTATTTATTTATATAGATTATATTATGTTTATTTCTATATTGATTTATTATATTTTTATTTCATATTATATTAATTTATTATTCATAACAATTTTATATTATATTTAGAATATTATATATATATATTATAATATTAAATATATATATTTTGAATTAATTTATTTGAATTTTATGTATTGATTTAGGTAATTATAATATACTAATACTTAATAATTATAATACTTAATATTTTTTTTACAGTATTTAAAGAATACTAAGATACATTTTTTTCTTACATATAATTTAACAGAAGAAAGAAAAAGTTTATTATCTTAATATATTTATTATACTTATATATTAATTAATAATATTATATTATATTTTTATATTTATATATATCACTATTTAATATTTTACATAAGTATATCTATATATATTATAAAATATATATAATTTATAGTCTTTATAATTAGATAAATTATTATTATTATATCCTTTAATTATTCTTATTTTTTTAATATATATTTAAATATTATATTGTTAAATACATATATAATACATATTATATTAACTATTGATTATTTATTTATATTATATAATACAAAAATTATATGTTATAGATTTTTATAATAATAGGATTTGTAGTGTATCACGTATACAGTTAGATATACTATTGATATATATATAAATAATAGACTTATATATCGTAATACCATTAATATAGGGATTAGATAAATAATAATTGATAATTAACTACTTATCCTCAATGTAGAAAATAATGTTTATTTTTTGTAGAAATGTAAATGCCTAATAAGATATTATTATATAAGAATATTATATTATTATTAATACTTTATAAAATTTAATCCAAGTTTATCATATATACGATTATTATGATTAATAATAATGATTTACGTATATAGTGTATATATATATATAGGTAACGTAAAACGTTGTATGATTTACTACGATAAATAGTGTAGTGGAACTATATTACCCATGGAAATAAATATTTAAAATCCATCCTAAATACACTGTAATATATTATAATATAACTTTAATTCTCATCTATATACTACTAATATAATATAATTATCAAAAGGTAAATATATATATATAATTAATACGTTTAAATCAATATATTTGATATTATGTATAATTTAGGTGATTATATATATGATTTTATAGTGCTTAACAATGTATTTGGTATCAACATTTAGCATTTAAATAAAAACAATATATCTCTAGTATAATATCTTGCATAACTTTGCTTGTGCTGATTAAATACATAATGTAGAGTATCCTATATATCTATATTAATATAAGTTTGTTTTTTATATAGACTTTCTTTTTATATATGAGTAATAGGTCACAAGCGGAAAATAAAATATATAAGTATAAATACCTATTTATGTATTATATTACCGTGTATAGGTATATATAGTGTGAGGTATACTTTATAAATAGGTATGATGTATAACACCTAGTAGTAACTAAGTTAGGTAATTTATATAAGAAAGAATCTGTAGAAGTTGTGGGAACAGATGTAGAATTTTCGTATAAATTTTTTCTCATCTATGCCTATAATTAAAATAGTGACTGTTAACTATTCGTACTTTTGTAATGAAAATAAATAATACAAATAAAGGAACAAGAATCTCCAGTTTAGGTATACAGATTTAGAGAAATAGAATAGCGTCTGGTTTTTTTATCTTACGTTATATAGATAGTAATGTGAATAGCTTTATAACCTATTATATAGGCTACTTAATCCTAATAATAAGTATTATTTATAATGATACCAAATACACCTAATTTATTTATACAATGGATATGATCTATATACTATATATATATATATAATATAAGTAATATATTAATTTATATATATATATATAATATATTTAATATTTATATATATATAGTATTATAATACATTAATTATAATATATTATAATTATATATTAATTATATATATATGTAGTTTATATTAATATATACTAATATATATATATAATATATAGTTAATATAATATTATATATATATATAATATTAATATATACATATATTAACTATTAATATATATATAATAATATATTATATAATATATTTATAATTAAATATTTATATATATAATTAATATTATATATATATATAGTGATATAATATTAATAAAATATTATTATATAATACTAAATATTAAATAATATTATATAATTTTATATTATATTATAATATATATATAATATAATATTAAATTATAATATTAATTTATATAATATAGATTATATTTAATAATATATTATAATATAATAATTAAATAATATACTATATATATATATAATATATATATATATAATATATATATATATTTATTATATATATTAATATAATATATATTAATAATATGATATATATATATATCATTAAATTAATATATTAATATATATATATTAATAATATTAATTAATAATATAGTTATTATATATAATTAATAATATATATATATATTATATTATTAATATATATTATAATATATTATATTTTTGATGACTCATTATGTATATATTGATTCATATGCAATCACAAAAACTTTGGTAAATGGTGCTTTCTAATGAGTTGAGAAAAATAATGGTAAAACCTAAATAAGAATTTTTAATGTAATGTTGGGTCAAAGATTTTTAACACAAGATTGGACTCTAGAGAGAATTTAATTAGCTATAGATTAGTTATTAGATATTAAATATATAAGGAGTAAATAAAAGTCTGTCCGTTTGCTGAAATGATACTCTGATTCTCTTTTCTTAATTCTCTTATATTTGTACTTTGCATTTATATAAAATTAAGTATATCAATAATTTTTTACTGTTCAATTCAATTTTTTTCTCGTTCCAAGTATTCCATTTGGGGTCCACATTTAGAATTAATGTGGCATTACTACAAATCTGTCATGAGTAACTTGGTATCAAAACAGATTAGAAAATAAAAGATGACTCGGATTAGAGCTTTTGAAAGAGTCAGGCGTGGGCAAAAAGATTAGCCACGTCTCGTAATTGTGGCGCGCTGTTGGTGTCTTATAACTGAAGAGATGACAGATTTTCATATTAGAGAGCACTTTGGGTCTCGTTGTCACCACAGTTCTAATGCAGGTGCGCGCCTCAGCCATTAGAGAATGGGAAACATAATCATAATTCGTACTGGTGTCCGAGATCACGAGCCCATATTTTGACTAGACAACACAAACACGCTTCAAAATGTTAGCCTACTCTGTGCCGCGTTAAACACGTTGTTTGGATAATGATTTATTCTTGAACTGTAAGTCATCTAATTAACTATCAGATTTTCTACAATTTTTTCAAAAAATCCGACTGAGGTTTAATGGACTATATTTTACATTATAACTTTTCATGAGTTTTTTTTGGGGATGATATGACGTTACAAGAACTTAGATATAATAATTAGCATAGAAGGGTTTAGTTTACTATAAATTATCCACATTTGCTTTTTTCTGCTCTCTCTCTTGAGTTTAACATTAAAATGGTGGATGGTCCTCAAACTTTGCAAAATACCTATTCACCATAAATGCTTATTAACATATCTTTTTTTTTTCTCTCGACCTAAACTTAATCATATCCATTTAAAATATGAATATTTCAGAGAGCTAGTATAAATCGCAGGCTAAGATGCATACTTTAAAATTACTCTAAACCATATACTATAATTTATTTATGGTATGAACTTCAATTATAATATATTTTTCAAATCATGACATATTTCAGTCAAATTTTTTTTTTGAAAATTTGGTTTTATTATTTGCAACAATCTTTAGATTATTTTGGCACCTATAATTCCCACAAGATGGATACAATTTAGATACTTAAAGTCAAAACAAAAAATTCGGAAGCCAAGTTGTGAGAAAGAAATGTTTCATTCCTATAGCATAGGCCATGAGTCTAACATAGTGCCTCGATCGATATACAAGCCACACCTGAAAAGTGATGTTTGATGTTTCGATATAGTGAAAAAAAAAATATGATCAAATATTTATACTATGTATCAAATTAGATAAAATAAATGCTATTGGGAGAATTAACAAGACATAGCTAGTAGCCGACAAATATACTAATATAAATTTTACGAAAATTAAAGCCAATGTGGTTGATATTAGAGAGTAATGATACTCCTTTATTGGAATAATTATTCTAGTTTATGAAGTATCACTTTGACAAAAAAATTATGGAGGAAAGTTGATATAAGAAATAAAAAGAGTCAAAAATAAAGTAATTTTAATTTGAAAATTTAAAAAACTTCTGAAAAAATGACTACAGTCACAAGAAAACACCCGAAAGAACATAACGATTTAGAGGGCAAAAAAGCTACATTTTGGTTTTCATAAGTCAAACTTTGGCCTGAAATTCCAATTTTATGTCCAATTTAGTGGCTGAAAACTGGGCATCAGCACCAGCCAAAAAAAGGAATCCTCCTTCTTTAAGTTCTTTATGAAATTTTTTACATTAATATTGTTTCTGTCTAGACCTATATATGAAAGAATTGGTTAAGTCAAACAGGAATATCAAACTTGATTCAAATCTTAAATTTTAAATTTTGATGTTACTATATTTTTTTTTGCAATAAGTTTTAAATTTTTGTTGATTAAAAATGCTGCAAAAAAAAAAATCATGCAATAAAATTTGTTTCGTATTTAGTACTTAGTGTTTAATTAGATGTGGGTGGACGTGGACGTTATAACGTTTAGCATTTAGGTTAAATGCGCTAAGTGAGGTCGACACACAGATAAAAACTGCGAATTATTCATAATAATTTGATTCTCAACAGATAATACAATAAACAAACTAAAAATTATAACAAAACTGCGTAAATTAGTCGAAGATTGTTAAAAAGGTTACAGCAATTGATATACTATATACAGTATACCTATAAAAAATGCCCAAAAAAGGAATTTGGAGAGACCTAAAAAAGTGATGTTGTAGATGCGTAAAAATCCACCCACGCGCTAGGTTGGTAGACAGGATATAATATGCCCTCCATAGTTCGCAAGGGGTTAATATATTAATACAAACAGAAAATATCCTACCTTAATAAATTTTACTACTCAAATAAAATGTAATAGGTAGGTATAATATGAACACAGAAAAGCAATAATCAATAAAGTGGAAAGTTATGATAAAATAAATACAAATATTTTATAACAAAAGATTAAAATATCACAGCAAAATTTTCAACGCCTAAATATATTCTAATGACCTTTATTAGATAAGGGTGTATAATAATAAATAACTAGAATAATGAAGAATATTTAATATATTATTTAATAAACTAAATATCTCCAATTATAATTTTTTTCAATTCTTTATTTTTTAAAGAAATTTTATAAACTGGAATGAAAATCTCTTACTTTATAGAAAAATAAAATTATAAATCATTTCTTATGATGAAAATATTTAATATTATTATGTGTAAAAAAGCTTCGTATATCTCAAAGGGAGAAGCCAGACAATATAAGGCTTACCGCGTTCATAACAATTGTTGCATTATTTAATGCCAACAACTATATTATTAGATTTATAAAATTAAATAAAACCATGTTATCTTAGATAGTAAAGTTATTATCAAATTGCATAATATCTTTCATTACTGAAATCATTAAAACTCAAGTTCATTTAAATAATATTACACTTAACACATAGTCAATAATCGGAAACTAAACTATAGAACTAATATATAAGACTATATCATTAATTTATAAATTTCTTTTATTGATATTATGTAGATACTAATTTGAATATTGAAGAGAGGAGTTAGATGTGAGCAAGAGATTATCGCGACCCTGAGGAAAGAGAGGAGTATAGATAGTAGAATGAGTAGAATATAGAAATGACGAGAGTCAAGCACACTGCAGAAGATATAAGATAGATAGAAGTATAGAGAGATAGAGAGAGAGAGTGAAGAAAGAAAATAAATAGACATAAATATGTAAACAAATAAGATCCATAGAGAGAGAAGACATTTTCCTGTATAGTTAATTTAATTATTCAAAACTTATAATATATAGCTAATATATATAGTATAAATAAATATATATTGAATATATATAATATATATATCACTCAACCTTTGCCTTGGAAACATCTGATGAGCTTTTTTATAATCAAATTTTACAATTATCTCAATAGTTTCTGCTGAAGAATTTAATAATGATAAATAATTAATAATTTTAAATAATATATAATACAACAAAAAATTAAATTATAGTTGAATAATTAATTAATAATTTATAATAATATAATAATAATAATTAAATTAAATCAATAATAATAATAATAATAAATATATATAATATAATAAATAATATAATTTAATTAATGAATTGTATAAGAGATCAATAAATTTAAACAATACAATAATAAATTAAACAGATTAATAATAATTTATTATAAGAATACCAATTATCATAATATTAATTAATAATTAATAACATATTTAAATTAATAATAAATAATAATAACAATATTTCTGGCCATAAAACTTAGGAATAATAATGTGATTCCATTCTTATAAATAATATAATAATAATAATAATAATAATATAATATATATAAATAAAATTATAATAATAATAATTAATAAATTAACTAAGTAATTAACTAATAATAATAAATTAATGAAACTAATAATATTAATAATAATAATATATAAATATAAAAATAATAATAGTGAGAAAATTAAATAATTAAATATAATAATAATAATAATTAAATAAAATAATATAATAATAATAATAATAATAAAAATAATAGAATTAAATAATAATAATAATAATATAAATTAATATTAATAATATAAATAATTAATAAATAAGAATTAAATAATTACTACTAATAATAATAATGTGATATGAATAATTAAGTAAAATTAATAATAAGTAATAATAACATAATAATAATAATAAAAATAATATAATAATAATAAATAAAATAATAATAAAAATAATTAATTTAATTTAAATAATATATAAATTAATAATAAATAAATATAATAATTAATAATTAGTATATAATAATAATACTTAGGTGATTATCAACAAAATTTTTGGAAATATTTTAATGAAACATAAGATTGGAAAAATTAGGTGTGATTGAAAAGATCTTATACTGATTGGTTATCGCAGAGTACCGCAAATAATTGCATTTAGGCGTAATTTCGATGTAATTCACGTATAGATTTTGTTACAAGACTTTTACAAAGTTTAAAGGTATATAATATACCTCCTCAAATATATTAGGCGTATGATGATAACTAAAAGATATATTATTATAATATATATTATTACTTTTACTATAAAATTTAATTAATTATAGTCCCCATCTCCCAAAATTTCATCAGAAGTTAGGATGTCACGAGTAATAAAACATGTATGGAAAATGCATTACCACATAAAAATGATTAATATATTTCACCTTAATTTTCCTGAAATTTATGTATGCCACATTGTAAAATCTTTTTTAATATTCTACTTTTTGACGAATGATTCTTAAATTACGTAAAGGAAATCAATAAATCAACTCAACCTAATGCTTCATACCCATCTTTCCTGATAAACGTTTCTCCATTTGCTGTTTTTCTGGTGGAAAATCTTTTCAACCTTTAGTTCATTCGACTTACTGCCTCAGATAGATTTGGTAGTAGAAATAGAATGTCATGAATGAGAATAGTTAAAATAAATTGAGTATTTTTTTAGTATTACAATTCTTGTGAAGCCTAAGTCTTAGTTAATTAACTTAGCAACCTACTCTACTGATATACGATCCCTATTTTCAATTCTGTTAGTTTCCAATGGAAAGCCTGTTAAAATATACGTACTTTGAAGGAATTCCATGCCAAATTATGATTTTGCCATCAATTGCGAGATAATTTCTCTCAGAGAGAGGCGAGGTCACGGTGTAGTAAGTTGTCGGAATCAATGACTTGTTCTCGCGGAAACACTCGTTTCAAGTTGTAGCGTTTGAGACTTAAAGCACGAAACAGTAACGTTCTCCAAACGAGATTATTTTAATTCCACATTTGCTCTTTTCTTAAATCCTCTATTCGACCCTTCTCACAATAACTATCTTTCCATTTCCAACTATCAAGTTTATATAATTGCTAATGGTGGTAATATTAATCTCGCTTAGGTGATATTCTATCTCCATTTAGGGTTTTATTAGCTTTCTAATACTAATTATCTGCTTTTGCCCTTGCCGGGTATAATGTATTGCACTTTCTACTCTCATGTTTTCGTAACGATTTATGTATGGCTTTGAGTATCTCCGAGCTGTTCATTTCCGAGTAAACAACACAAAATAATATCAACCATTGTTTTGAGTCGAAATCCTCTACCTGATAGATCCAAGAAGATGAAGTTCCAACTAACTTTCAGATCATAATACAGATTAAATGCCTATGAGTGTTGGTCAATAATATTTTAATAGAGTCTCACTTCAATAATTTTCAGGGACATACTTTTTATAGTGTATTTCACTTTCATTTCCAACAGCTCTAAGTCGCAAACTTCTCTCGGAAATTTTGATAGGATCACATAAATCTTGTGTTTGAGTTAATTGCAATATAAGACGTGCTTATAGGTAGTTTTATGATAGCGGTCTATGAATTTATGTCGCCTATTTTACACCATCTATAAATTAGCGGTAAATACCAGGTGCTTACGGCAAATGGTTCCTATGTAATCTTCGGATACTGTATGAATGCATTTGATTTGGTAGTCTTTGTAATTATACTCTGTCTTCTAGAGAATATCCTCTTCTATTATCTGATATGTATACCTCACACATATCTTAACCTCCTCTTTGCAGTCTTTCAACATTCCACTCTCGACAGGCATGGGTTGGAACTAAGATTATCACGAGCTCTATGCTGTATTTTTGACCAAATACAAGGTCTATCGTACTAATCTCAATTTAGTTCACGTTCGAGTGTAGAGATCAATTGAAGTTGTGTTGCGCATCTTAGATGTCGTCTGGAACTCATATCCTCAGGACTACTCTGCACCCCAGAAAATGCTCCAGCATAGAGTGCATAACAACATCCATTTCGCATTCACCAGGTTCGAGGATGAGCCTTTCGCAAATGAAGACTATAGCAGTGCAAAGGATGAGTAGAGGAATCACGGTAAGGTTCGTCATCATTCAAGCGGGCATTGGTCTCCTGGCTGAAGTTCACATTCTCATCAGGATAGGGCACAATGTTTGTGGGTGGCATTTAGTTTCTTTGAACTAGAGAGCCAGGCAAATCATTTTTGCGTCATAAAGCAATTTGTTAGGCACAATCTCACATGAGTATATAATGTCACTGTTAGCACCACACATCCTTGCTTAGGGGAATGAACATTCTAACTAGCCAAGAGGACCACAATGCTCTTCATTTCTCTCACGCATGATTGTAACCACTGGTGGTATATCTATTTAACCACATGATAATGCATGTTATATGTGGGGCCCATAGAACAGCCTTTATATTTGCCTAGATCTCTCTCTG